>OMNN01075868.1:1856-12568 GCA_900302755.1 Chromis chromis | reverse complement strand
ACCCGAGCTGTCTTTGAATTTCGTCACACCTTGTGTATGATGACAATAAAAAACATTCTATTCTATTCTATTCTATTCTATTCTATTCTATTCTATTCTATTCTATTCTATTCTATTCTATTCTATTCTAAAAACAATAAAATAAATCACAGGGTATTTTTCTCCCTGGTAGCAGAAGCTGGCTGGAGCTCATTCATTTCTCTTTCTCTGCCCCTCTCATAGACGCTGCCTACAAAGGCAAACAGAAATGGTCGGAAGCAGAGGCTCGAGCGGTCGAAAGACACCTGATGCGCTTCATTCAGAGACACAAGGTGCCTCAGAAAGACGACTGCATCCAGTGTCTGGAGGCCGAGACCAAAGCCCTGAGCAGCCGTTCGTGGAGAGGAGTAAAGGACTACGTCAGGAACAGGATCACTGCCCTGAAGAGGGAAAGCGGTCACTCCAGCAAAGCATCCAAAAAGACTTGACACGTGGACATTTCCAGCAGCAGTGGATGTGATATGTTAAAACCTAAACCTGTTCACTTATCCTGAATCATGTTGGATCACTGTTTGTCCTTTACCTCCTCCTCCATCAACATTGCAAGAGTTTCTCCTCATTCGGATTAAGAAGTTGATTATTGATCCTGTTTATTTTTGCAGCTGTTCTCTGTCCTCGCTCTTACTTCTTGTGATTACAAACTCTTTTTAGTTTGCATCATTTTATTCAGTTCATTTGCAGAGACTGTTCTTAAATAGAGACAAATGATGAGGAGGATGTTGATGATTCCACTCATGTCAAGTTTGTAAGATTGACCAACTTATTTGGTGTCCAGTCTTTGGTTACTCTGGTGTACCGGTTTGTGGTATTTTGTTCTACTTTGTATAACAATTTACCAACAATAAAGTGGCAGGAATATTGTTTCAGCTTTTTTTTATGAACAAAAAGATGAGCAGTGTTAATGAGTTAGTGAGTGGAGCTACTCTGGTTACGGTATCTTTTCATGTATATGTTACAGTAGAAGTCGAGATCCAGGATAATCGCCTTTCGTCTTTCCTAGGACAAACTCAAATTTATTTTAATGTTAAAATAAAGGAAACAATATTCTTACAAATACAACAGAAAACACTCCTTTTATGATCAAATTAATACATTCCCATTAATGAGTTTATTAAACTTATTTACAGTCTATTACAGTCTATTCTGAATCCAACAGTATGTGGGAGGCACTTTGTTGAACATGGTAGTCCAGCTTTTCTTGCATCCCTAACCCTCACCATAATTAAGAGATTTGTCTGTGAAGGTTCTCAGTCATCCAGGTCATGGTTATCTTTGTAGTTTTAATCGTAGCATCTGGACTTAGTTGAGTTAGCTTTAATCTTTGATAAAGTTTATAGTTAGGGCTGCTGAGGATCAACTGAGCCGTCCCTTGGTTATGCTGCTGTAGGTTTTAGACTGCTGAGGGATTCTCATGATGCACTGGCTCCTCTCATCTGCTCTATACCATTGTATATCACCATTACATACCACTAACTCTGTGGTTCTGTAGCCTGCTTGTTCTCTTCATGGTTGTCTCTGGATCTGGAGCTCCTACATATAATTGAATTGATAGGATTTCAGCATCCCATGGTTTGTTATTGCTGTGTTTTGTAGCGAGAAACTAACACTGATTGATTTATAAAATTTTGATCCTGTTGATTTTCTGGGTGTTGGTAAATAGATAAGAGTGTGATAAATTATGTTAAAATCAATTAAAATAAATAAATAAGTAAATTGCGTCTAGTTATCGCGGGCTTTTACTTTGAAAGGAAATGCCGGAATATGTTGTCGTGACTTCCGCTAGCTTCAATGTCAATTTTGCAGTAAAACTCGAGGTAACGGACAGCGTGGCGGCTAATATCTTCAAGTTATGCACTCAATATTTCCTCGTCACGGACTATTACATTTATTTTAATATAACGTAAAGCGTTTCGTCGCAGCGGATGCGAAAATGGAGACGCTAACGTCCGGAACATTGACGAACAAGCGCCGCCTGCTGTGTCCGTTGATGTCCGAAGGTATCGAGTCTAATGTTCAATTAGAGAGAATAAGAATGTTTGTGGCAGACTGTCCCTTTTCATCCCCAAACAATGTGTGTTTTCTAGAGTCAGGTGTTTAAACCGTCTCTGTGTTGTGGCCATAAACAGTCAACGGTTGTAGGCTAATACTAGCTAGCGAGCTACAAAATAAAACGTCGAGTTAATTAATAAGCGAAGGATGATGATTTTTAACTGATTTGTTTTGGTGGTTTAGATTTAGATGATTTTTAACTTGTGATTTGTTTTGGTGGTGGTGGTTTAGAGCAGGTGGTTTGGGTTTCCTGCTGTTAGTGAGGCAGCTAACTGCTATAATCACAATATGAGGCGTTTATAAAGATGCAAACCCACAAAACCACGGCTAAAATTAGCTTTTTTATTTTATTGTTGTATGCAGGGAACGTCAAGCTGTCTGCTGTAATTATAATTATTGTCATTATAAACACGAGCCTGTGTCAGAAGACGGATCACATCACGACTAGGATGCTTATTCTGTCCTGTTTTGTTGTGCCGTTAGATCCCGCCCCCGTGTAGGAACCCACCAATCAGTGACGGGTATGGAGGATGATGGACGTCCCCACACCCAATCAGAGCCAGACACCCTTCCAGCCGTGGGCGGGCCAGAACGGCTGGTCCACCGCTGCACCTCCAGGACCCCTCTGCGGCCCCCTGCCCAGCTTTCAGCATCTCAGCCTGGGCTCTCCTTCTGACCAGACCCCCTGCTACAACCACCTCGACCCCAGGGGAGCCCTCACTCCCTTTTCGTCCAGGAACAACACTCACCACAGCCTGCAGTATGTTCATAGTGGTGACCGGAGGATCATCCCTGATGGCTCATCCACCGGTCCAGCTGCAAGCCAAGGGAAAAATGTATCTCCGTGTTCTCTTCCCCTCAGAGGAGGCGAACCGACGCAGCCTTGCAACCCCCAACAAATGTCACTGTACCCCCCTCACAGCCCTTACCAAGCAGTATCTCCCCCTTTCCAGGCTCCGTACACGCACCAGGGTCTACTGAATGGACCTCAGTCAGCACATCAGCATCATCCACCCATTAGGCCTCCGTTATTTGGACAATGTGAAACCCAGAGTCCTCAGTGTATACCTCAGCCTGCATTTGAGGGGGCAAATGTGGGGTCTTCTGGTGGATATACTCACAGTCTTGCCTCCCCCATCCATCAGCAGCCTCAGTGGGCACTTCCACCACACTCCAGAGGTAGGTTTGTTAATATGATGTGCCTCCCACAGGAGAGACACCAGCCCAGACTGAGCAGCCAAGACACAAATCATCTATAAGCAGAATTACCTCAGGGGTGCCCAATCCTGGTCCTCCTGCATGTTTTAGATGCTTCCCTCTTCCAACACACCTGATTCAAGTGATCAGGATCCTTATCAGGCTTCTGCAGAGCTTGATGATGAGCTGATGGAGGGAAACATCTAAAACAAAAGCAGGATAGTGGCCCTCGAGGACCAGGATTGGGCTCCCCTGAATTACTCACTCCTTCTTCTTCTCCTCAGGAACCGTACATGAGTTTATCCCCAATGCACCTGCACAAGACAGGAACGTCGCGCCACAGGTGGGGAAAGTTTTGTGATTTAATCTGCACATATTTTTTTCTGGTTTTTTTTCTGGTTTATGTGTTTGTGTGGCAGTGATTTGTTCTATTTCCTGTCTGCAGTCTCCCAGCTCTGAGTCCCGTTATGGCCTGGACCCAGAGCTCCTGCCCAGCGTTGTAAGTTCTTTCATTCTTTGTTGAACTCCTGCACCTACACTATCTGCTGTGTTTCTTTTGCAATGAGATAAACAATATTCCAGGACTTATTCATAATTATATACATAAATACACACAGCCATGGCAATTAAATGAATATAAACATTCAGTATTACATCCTACATCCTTTTAAATACAGTGAAATCTTACCATATTCTTGCCGGCTGATCAGCTTCCGTCTTGCTGGGTTTGTATTTAGGTGAAGGTGATGGCAGAAGACAGGGCGGAGTGGGATGGCAAAGTCTTCGTCTCAGAGCCTTTTTCCCGTCTTCCTCCTCTGGCCACTACTTCCTGCATCGTAGAGGACAGAGGTAAACACACAACGCCGTCTGTGTTACACAAATGTACACCAGAAAAATGTGTTTTATTTAGTATTATGGATGCAGGTAGCAGGATTATGAAGTAGTATTTTAACAAGAGTCTCCTACTTCTGGCAGGGATAATAATTACAGCTTACATTACCATCATTCACTTTCTTCTTTTGGACTGTAATCGTTCCTCTGAAAGCCTAGTTTGTTTTTATTCTGGAGCTTTTTTTGAGATGCTTCCTGGGTTTTTCCTGTTTTTGATTAAATTCTTCAAGAAATAAAGTTAATCCAGTATGTTTCAGGTTCTGAGTTACTATTAATCAGTTTGTCCACCTCTTCCTTTCACCATTTTGTCTTTTCACCTGCGTGTCATGTTGACGTTGTGCTTTGCTGCAGGTAATGCAAGTCCTTCCGCCATCCGCTCCACTTCGTACTGTGTTCCCTGTGAAGGTCAGACAGCGCTGCTCAGCCGACTGCCACTGGGAGCTCTGGTCACCCCACTGGTGAAACAAAATGCTGGAGAGGTTGGTTTTTAGCTACAGCAATGAACAAAACAATGGCATAAGAATGGAGAAGCCCAGAATGTCTGGGGAGACAAACCAACACTATTGCAACAGTTTGTTATGTAGAGGTGTGGTTAACGTGTCTGTTTTCTTTAGAAGCCCCTCCCACTGGTCAAAGAGACGGAGTGCGTCGTGGGTTGTGGTTGGTGCGGAGCCTCCATGTGCCCGGCGATGGGCTGGCAGGATTGTGGTCAGAGGTTTTACTGCCCCTTCTGTGGCAAACTCAGTGAAGGTACGATTTAACACTGAGTTCATATGAAGCTGGCGTGTTTCCGATTATTGTGGCTCTATGGGTCAACTTTGTACTGGGAAATTAGCATGAGCTCCCTGCAGCTTTCCAAAAAAAGAAGATTTTTCCATAAATCATTTTAGCCGTTTGTTTTCCGTTTAAACACAGAAATTAGCCACCTGGAGCGGCCATTTTGCTAACTGTAGCAGTGATCTCCATCCGGGAATGCTTACTTGCTGGCTGACCTAATTGCCGCCATATTTATCTCCACACACTGGCTTGTTTACGTGTGTGAAGCTGACTTTCACTGTTGGGATGGAGGCTGGAAGACAGCAGGGCAAACTGGTGGTGTTCCTGCATTCACTGCTTTGCTGCCGTCTGAGGAGGGATCTGTTGATGCCAGGCTTTGGAAAATCTCTAATTGTCCGTGGATGAGAGTAATCCCAGCTGTGCGACTACAACTAATGAATGTGCAGCTTTGATAAACACCCTGGAGCTAAAGTTTCCCCTCCTGAAAATCAACTAAAAGAACCAAAATTGGACGGACCGAATGCTTCCTATAGGGTAATTTCTGTATTTACTATCAATCAGACTAAAAAACAAACATTTAAAATCAAATCAGCAGTCTTTGGAAAGCTTTAGGGAGCTCATACTAAATCCTGTTTCTTTGAATCTTTATAACTGGACACTTAGAGCAACAATAGCTACATTAATGGGAAAATACACCAGGTTTAAACCACCTTGAGGTGTTCCTCAAGGTTCAATATTAGGTCCTACACTTTTTTATTTTTTCCCCCTGTAGCAACAGTTCTTCTCTCCTCTCTTGTGTCTTAGTGCCGTGGCAGCACTATCAGCCCACCAACGGGGTGGAAGGGACTCGGGTCGATACAGACAAGAGACCCGAACTCAGTATGGGGTCGTATGAAATAATCAACTCTCAGAAGGTAAACTTCACTCTCTACAGTTGTTTTTTATGTTAGTTATCATTACCTGCTCTTGAATATGTACTTAACACAGTCACTTTGCAATATATTAGTGCTAAAGCATCCAAAACAGAAACATTATGGGCCATTAGAGCCTCACTGACTTAGTTTTTACACCAAAGTGTGATATCATTCAGTTCTTTTCTCATAGTGACTCATTTATCAAGAAGCTGATGGTCTCAGAAAGATGCCATGTGTGTGAGTATTGTTGTGCTCGATCTCAGGGTGAACCTGCCGCGCTGCTTCTGGCCATAGATGTGTCTGTCTCAGCGCTGCGAGGAGGACACTTGGAGTTTGTAACACAACAGATACACATGTTGCTCACCTCCTTGAACAGGTAAAACAGGCTCTCACCATTTAAGAAAGTGAAAATTTAATATATTCTTGACTCATTACATGTAACGTGGCATACGTCAAGCCTTTTTTTGTTTTCATTTAGATGTTTATGGCTTATAGCTCACGAAAATCAGACATCCTGAATCAAAATATTAGAATGGAAAAGTTTTTTGTTTTACAGATTGAAACACTTTACGTATAATAAATAAAGAGTAAGTTAAAGTTTACCTTTTAGAATTAAATTACAACAAAAAAATACTTGAGGTGCACTGATATACTTATGTTATCTTATCTACCTCCACAGCCTGCTCAGAAATATTCATCTGCAGGTTTGGAAGCTACTGTCACATGTTAAAGGTTTAATTTAATTTGCGCAGGGACGACGGTGATTCCTCGCCGGACGTCCGTGTTGGTCTGATGACATTCGACAGCAGGATCCACCTGTACGACCTCAGCCCCGACCTGTCCCGCCCACACATGCTGGTCATCACAGAGACAGAAGACCTGCAGCTTCCTGTCAGGGAGGGGCTTCTGGTGTCCCTCAAAGACTGTATAAGCAGCATTGACAGGTAACAGACTGGTTTGTCAGATGTACTTTAAAGGATCTGTGTGCTGGACTGACATAGAAAGCTACGAAGTGATTAGGAGGTATGTTGAGAATGCCTGAAAATGTCGTCTGTGCTCAGTACCAGTACCAGAGTAACAAGAAGCACAGTGGAGGGAAATTGCAGAATTCAATACCGCAGAACAGCTTTTGGACAATCTGCTCTCTCCATTAAAGGCTGTAAACTCTGGAACACATTACCAACTGAAATAAAATCAATAACTCATATGAAAACCTTCACAAAAAAGATTAAGTGCTGGCTGAAAGCAAACCAGAGCTGCACCCATTTTTAGAATGTTATAACTTAAGTTTGTAATTTTTTGGATTGATTTGTAAGATTTTCTTTTCTCTTCCTATTGTATAGTTTGTTTTAGTACTGTTTCAGTAGTTAATTTGGATTAACTACTGACTACTGACTTTTTTTTGTTATTGTTGTTGCTATTGTTGTATAGGTTTGTGGTGATTTTAAGCTAGGTTATATTTGTTCCCACATAGGCTACTTGTAGATTTTTTTTAAATGACTGTAACCTTGTATGTTTTAACAAGATTTGCTTAAAAGCCCAACTAGGGACAGGAATTGTGAATTAGCTGTAGCTAAAATTCTATATGCAACACATCAGATTCATGCATTGAAACTATGTTAATTGCATTGTCCCTATTAAATAAAAAAAATTTGAATTGAATTGAGTTTCCATTGTATTTGTTGTCCTTTGTAATAAATAATCACAACTTCTATAAGATTTACAGTTTCTTTGTCTCTCTGTTTAGTGTGTTGCAGCTTATTCCTCAGCTGAGCGCAGAGTGTGGCGACTCCAGTGGAGTTCCCATGGAGCTGCCCATCATGGCAGGGTTAGCCATACTGCAGGTGAGGCATCAGTGTGTAAACTTATGCTGTATCTGTTGAATGCTTCTTTTTGTGTATTAAGGCTGCATGAATTTTCCTAAAATCATAATCCTGATCGTCTTACAAACTAGGGCCTGAGCTGTCCTGGAAAGCTGCTGATCTTCCATGCTGCCTCGCTGATAGAGACGGGACACACAAACTCCTCCTCAGGGTTCTTTGGCAGCAACAAGCCAAAGGTACCATGACCAGAAAATCAGTTGTGGGCAGGACGAGGTGCCATGAAGAAGTTCTGAGACTGCAGCTATAAAAAGCAGAAACTGGTGGGCGCCCCCGATAGCCTAGCGGTTATGTCACGTGACCCTCGTGCAGAGGAGTAGCGGCTGTGCTGGGTGGACTCTATCCACTGTCCTGTCCTCTAATAATAAAGGCATGAAAAGGCCAAAAAATAAATCTTTAAAAAGCAGAAACTGAACCTGATTTAAATACTTGCAGCGATACATCGATTGATTGAGGCCTTGCAGGTGAACATTTGTGATTTTCACCAGAGTTGGGTCTATGGCTGCGACCCAGAGACCAAACAGCAGTATTCAGTGGAGATTAGGGATCGACCGATATGGGCAATACTGAAGTATCACATTTCATTTATGAATAATCGGCCAATAATTTACCGATAAAATGCCAAAAATCGGCTATGAGAATCGATCTATCCCTAGAGGAGACGCCTGCAGTCTCCAAGATTGAAGAAGGGGCATCAGGTCAGCAGTGCAACTAAGGGTATGCTCATCTTTTTGTTCCACTCTTTGTCCCCGAGGGTCAGAATGTCAGCACTGTGTTCTACTTTAACATCCTGAGGAGTCTGAGTGAAAACATTCAATACAAATGACCTGATCTGTGGTCCGTCCCAATGTACCAACCACAGTACATTGAAAACAGACAGGTTGGACAGTGGAAGAGATTAGCCCATGTTGTGTATAGTTCTTGATGTACTTGAGGAGAGTCAGGGGTGCTGTGAACGGTGCATCGCTGTACATGTTCGCTTTTATCCAAAGTGATGTAAGTAGGTTGGCGGGGCAGCATTAGGGACCTTGCCTAAGGGTCCTCACTGGACAACTGCGCCACTTTGAACCACTGATCTCCCATGCCAAGGTCTGGGGGTGACTGAGATATCCAGCTGCTTTGAAGGGGATGGCCACATTTAGATCAGGTATGGTTTTTGCTTCTTAGATGCAGTCTCAGAACTTTCAGTAAAGCAGAAGTTCAAGTAGTGGGATCATCCTCTGACCTCTGACCTTTCTGTTGAGGGCCTCTCTGTTTACATACATTGAATAGAGGTATAAGGAACATTTCATAAATATATATTCGCTCTAATTCCCTCCTCTTTTGTTCGTCTCAGTCCATCTTTCAGCCATCAGAACCAGCTGTCTCATTGGCCAAGGAGTGCGTCCGTCAGGGATGCGGCGTTCACCTGTTTCTCCTCTCTCAGCAAGATGTGGGCGGGGCATGGCCCGGCCACATTCCATATCTAACAGGTGGAGCTCTGCACACCTACAGCCACCTCCAGGTACATCGACAGCTCCTCCCTCTGCACCAATGCAAATAGCCCTGAATTAATGGCACAATTAATTGCTAAGGTCTGTTGCTAAAGGACCAGTGTGACATTTTAGGAAATACTGTAAAATAAGTTAAATTAAGAGGATTAGAGTTTTGCTAGTTGTGCAGCTGACTTTTAGCTTTGGTAAAGTAAACATGCTAAGTGTACAGATGAGGTCCTGTTGTAAACTGGTATTTTTTTTCATTTCCACTTCAGGGGGAAATGGACAGAGAGCGTTTCAGCACTGATCTAATGAGGATTGTAGAGACGGACACAGGCTACAAGGCTGAGCTCAGGATATTTGTCAGCAAAGGTGACAGATTTATTCAGTGTGATGTGCAAAGAGGATTCTAAATTGTCTGTAGGTGTGAATGTCAGTGTGCTTGGTTGTCTGTCTCTATGTGTAGCCCTGTGATAGACTGGCGACCTGTCCAGGGTGTCCCCTGCCTTCGCCTGAGTCGGCTGGGATAGACTCCAGCCCCCCGTGACCCTACAGAGGATTAAGCGGTGTATAGATGATGGATGGATGGATGTGCAGAGAGTGTTGAAAATACTTGTGATGCCACTGTTTGTAACTGTTTCACCAGATTTACGCGTGTCTGGCTGCTATGGACTGTTCGTCCCCGGTCCGAGCCCTGGACACGTCACGATGGCAACCCTTGACAGGTGGACGACACTGGCTGTGGAGCTGGCACACAGCAGAGCTCTGGATGAGACGAGAGGCGTAGCCATACAGGTCAGAGATGGGTTGAGTTAGATCACTCTGTTAGTTGACATTTTATAGGACTATTACCTGATGTTTAAAAAGTTAGATGCCAGTCTTTGATTAAACAGTAACTCAGTGCAAACGGTAATCTTCTTCTTTCCCCTCCTGTGTTTCAGGTTGTTCTGTCTTACAGCATCCAGACAGGAGAGAGGAGGACCAGGGTTCACACTCTGACCCTGCGATGCTCACCTCAGCTACAGGATGCTTTCCGGCACTACCAGGCCCAAACACTGCTCACCTTCTACTGCAAGAAGAGTAAGGAGTTTATACTGAAGAGTAGGGCTGCAACTAATGAGTATTTTCATTGATGATTAACCTGCCAGGTAGTTTCTTGATTATTTAATTACTTGTTTGGTCTGTAAAATGTCAGAAAATGGTGGAAAATGTTGATCTGTGATTCCCAAAGCCCAGGATGACTCAGATGTCTTGTTTTGTCTGCAGCTTATAGACATTACATTTACTCTCAGGAGTAAAGAAACAAGAAAATATATAATAGCGATTCATTTGATATATTTAGAAGATCAGCGCAGGGGTTTCCAAAACTTTTCAGCCCCCATTTTCCAAAGTAATTGTGCAAACATGAGCATGACAGCATGATATGATGTAGGCTAGTAGCAGAAGTGATCAGTCAGAATAATATCCATGTATAAACTGTAGCACTGAGT
>OMNN01075855.1:0-10021 GCA_900302755.1 Chromis chromis | reverse complement strand
GAACCCTTCCTTCATGGAAAAACTGTTTCATATGTTGTATTGTTTTTTTATGCACACAGGATAAAATCTAAACATCAGACTTTTTACATTTCACCACTAATATCCATCTGTCAACATCACAGAGACAACAAAAGACACAGTTTGTGTTCTTTTAGTTCACGGCCATGCTGACCTCTCTAAAATCACAAAACACTTTACATGGATATTACGTTTTCCCTGATTTCCTTTGCTCTACAATGTCACACCTCCTATGGATTGAAATGTAACTTAATCGCAATAACGGCAGAGTCAGTAAAAGGTTTGAAGCATTATTGGTGAATAATGAATGTAATCTGGTTTTGACAAAAAGTTTACAGGAGTTGATGTTTTGTTTATTACACTCCGCTGTTTGAAGAGTCTTTCCTGCATTGTTCAGACAGACAGCAACAGACAAACATTCTGTAAATTGTTCAAAGAAATATATACACTATATTGCTCAAAGTATTGGCTTACCCCTCCAAATAACTGAATTCAGGTGTTTCAATCACTTCCATGGCCACAGGTGTATAAAATCAACCACCGAGGCATGCAGACTGCTTCTACAAACATTTGTGAAAGAATGGCTCATAATCTGATGGATGAGTCTGGGTTTGGCGGTTGCCAGGAGAACGGTACTTGCCTGACTGCATTGTGCCAAGTATAAAGTTTGGTGGAGGGGGGATTATGGTGTGGGATTGTTTTTCAGGGGTTGGGCTTGGCCCCTTAGTTCCAGTGAAAGGAACTCTTAATGCTTCAGCATACCAAGACATTTTGGACAATTTCATGCTCCCAACTTTGTGGGAACAGTTTGGGGATGGCCCCTTCCTGTTCCAACATGACTGTGCACCAGTGCACAAAGCAGGTCAATAAAGACATGGATGAGCCAGTTTGGTGTGGAGGAACTGGACTCACAGAATCCTGACCTCAACCCCATAGAACACCTTTGGGATGAATTAGAGCAGAGACTGAGAGCCAGGCCTTCTGGTCCAACATCAGTACCTGACCTCACAAATGCGCTTCTGGAAGAATGGTAAAAACCTCCCATAAACACTCCTAAACCTTGTGGAAAGCCTTCCCAGAAGAGTTGAGGCTGTTATAGCTGCAAATGGTGGGCCAACTCCATCATAAACCCTACGGAAGAAGAATGGGATGTCATTAAAGTTCATGTGCGTGTAAAGGCAGACGTCCCTATACTTCTGGCAGTACAGTGGATATCTCATTCAATAGCCTTTTTGTAGTCCATGTAGTTTTAATGTGACTAATCAGACTGAACTATTTTGTAATGTGGTTGCCTGGTTACAAGCAACATGTGTGATGGGTGTATTATGTGCAGAGCCTTGAGTATCAAGGAAATCAAAAGATGTAATGTCCTATTCTGGTCATTAATTTACCCCTAAATACTCATATGTGTTTCAGAATTACATATTTAGAAGTTTTTTCTATTAAAATAATCCCTTCTTGACCCCAAATGGCTTGAATGTCACTCTGCAGGGTTTGGAATATCTGGATCTATTAAGGCACCACCACCATCTTCACCCACCCTTCTGCTGCTTGCTGCAGCTCGAGCACTCCAGCACACCTACAACTCTGCTCACACACTTGCTGCTAAACATAGCAAGCAGTAATATTGTGGTAATTCACCGTACATTTTTGAACCAGAAATGATTCAGAAGAAGAAGAATGATGCAGAAAGCTATGCCTCTTAGTTGACAGGACTGGTTCCTTGGTTTTGTTGCCTATGAAACTCTGAAAGTCTGAATCAGTATCCTGCAGTTTAAATGTGGAAATGCTCAACTAAGACATTGACTGCCTATTTTGCTTATGATATGTCTTCTGGCATATAAAAACACCACTTGGGCGAGTTCACAAGGTAAAAAAAAGTCGATTTTCAATAAGGGGTTCTTAAGTAAGATTACCTATGAGGAGGCAGACAACCTATTTGTTACACTTGGCTCTCTGCATGGCTAATATGGAGAGGCTGCTATGAGTAAAATGAATGTAGCGTTGCTGTGTTTCATTTCTGTTGCATCCAGTTTGGTTGCACTGCAGTTTAGAAACTTTGGAACAGGTTCACTATATCATTGCCACTGACACATTGTTATAATGGTGATGTTTACTCTCTGTTTTAGAATGTAATTTGGCAGACTTTTAAAAATGTTACTTCTTGCTTCAAATCTCCCTCTGGTGATGGGGAGAAGAAGATTTATTGTACCTCAAAATCCTCCCACATGTCTCTTATCCATGGAGCCCAATGTTGTTCATGTTGGCCTTACAGTTGTGGAACTGTTGCTGCCTGAATTTGGTGAAGCTTTTTCAGGCAAAAGTTCAGAACAAATGGTGTAGGGATGAAGCGGTTAATCAGCCATAGCCATGTAGGTCCTCAGAAATCAGCCAAGAAAAAGAAAACAAATCTCACACTTTACAACAGGAAACACCCTTCACATAAGTGAGGTAAGCAGCTCCATTGATTGATGCCAGTTGGGAAAGCACCTCTCCCCTCTGCCAACCTGTGAAAGTAGCAGCCAACAGAGCTGCAGTCATTCACCTGTGGTCCCTGTTCTGTGTGTCAGCATCTCCGAAAGATGATCCGAACTCCGGGAAGGGCAGCACGTGTGTCTGTAGCCTTAAACACACTAAGAATAGTCTGTGTACGCTTCTATATATACACAGCTCCTGGCCACGGCCAAGGGCGTGGCAGCCTCAGATGTCTGTGTGCCTAACACAGCTCAACTCCGTCTGTCAGAAGCTCCCCTTCCTTTTCCAAGACAGTCTTCGGATGACTCAGTCCCTGGATTTGAGTTTCATTCCAAGCAGATGTCTCAGGTGGATTAAGGATAAGAGGTGTTTCAGAGGTTAGATGTGTTTGCAAGTAAAACTGAGCAACAAATGTTAGGTAGCAAAAAGAAATTTAAAGGGTAGTTAGACGGGAGAGAGACCAAGAAGAACTTTAAGGTCTTGCAGGTGATGTCATCTTTAATGGACTGAGGTTACTTTCTGACAGCATCCTGCCAATACACACTTCATCAAAGTCCTTAGACTATAATAATAGAAACACTGCTGTCTTCCCAGAAAGCTCTTAAAAGATATTACCTTGCTACATTAGTCCTTTTCTTGCCATTAGAACTAAAGTTGTCTCTCATTCTGCCAAGGCCTCAACCTCACCTTTTTATCTTTATAGGCCGACTTTCTATAGCTCTACCTTTTGACCTGTTCCTGTACTGTCATCCTCATGAGTCTCCTGCTCTGTTTGAATGAGTTTGTTTTAGGGTGATTATACCATCTGCAGATTCTAGGGTGCACTGAAGCACTTTCAGACATTTATGGACATCACAACACAACTTTAACAAGCTGTATCTGAGTCCTTTGATCCATACTTGTGTGTGGCCCAAAATGGCTTCATACCTGCTGCCAAAGTAGAAAGAAGTGAAATACATTTAACCTGTATAAGTATCTCTCATGGACCATAAACGTTCATGGATTGTCAGTCTGCGGTAATTGCACTTACACAATTGGACTCAAATCTTAACTTCAAATATGTACAGATGTAAAAAAGCTCAACTTATTCCCAAGAGTTTTATGAGACGTTAAAAACCACTCTCTTGCCCTTAAGTTAAGTGTGGAGCTGTGAGGCCTTTAGCCTAGCTTAGCATAGAGAATGGAAAGAGCCTGGTTCTGTCCAAATGATTCAACTTGGAAGTGCTTGGTAGAAATAGATAACGTGTTGTTGGACTAAAAATAGTTATAGCACATAACTCCCTATAAAAACACATGATGACGACAAATTTCTGTTTAAACAAATGAGAGATAAAATGTTCATTAACTGCCTTGAAGTGCTAATAGGGGCAGTTTTAAAGTTCGAAAACAGTCATGGAGCTATGTGTTTTACTAATAATTATTTAGGAGTATGTCTATAGCTTCTCAGTCATCCAGGTCAAGGTAATCCTAGGAGCTTCAATAAAAACTTATTTTAAGTCATTGAAGACGTTTCACCGCTCATTCAAGAAGCTTCTTCATTTCTGAGAACTGAAACATCTTACTTCCTTCTTCCATCTTACTGAAGTTCCTTGGATTCAGTGAGGTGTAGGAACAAGGATTAGAGATCAACCTGTTGTAATTACAATGCAATTGCTAATGTTGTCAAAATTCTTTTGACAGTTTGGAGGTCATTTATTTGCTGTCTTACTGGTGGTTTAATGGATTGTTGATTCAGTCAGTTTAGTCTCTGTGGGTTCTGTTGACAGACCGTTCTGGGAGCTATGTTTCAGCTCAATGCAGGTGTTGTGGGACCAAGTTTGCACCTACTATATAGGATAAATGCATCGCCCAAGACCTCCAGAACTTTTATATTTATATGTTAATTCTACTTAGTAGGCTTTTTAACTTTAATCACCTTGTTTATGGTTGGAGACTATGTGAAACTGCTTTATTCATGGTGGATGTGACTTGCTGCTGGACTGCTGGAAAGTAATTTATTACATTTTTAGCTAGTAGCTTGTCCAGCAATGGACATGGGAAATATATCAGCCTTCTTAACTCTTGGAAATAAAGCCAATAAGCTTATTTTCGAGACACATTCCTTTCGTGTTATGTTAGATACAAGCATTGCTATGCATAATTAGTGGTCCATCAGGAAATTTTATATTTACACATGTACGCAGGGAAAAACCATCCTGCTATCACACATGCACACACACACATATTACTGCTTATGCAACTTATAAATAGCTATAAAAGAGATTTTACTGTAGTCCGTCTGACCGTGTCCGACTTTTCCATTTTCCCCTTATTCTAAAGAGATGACAGGCTAAATGAGATGTAATGGGGTAAATGGACCGGTTGTGTGTGTGTACATGTGTAGTTCTTCTGGACCGGCCTCATATGGGAGGCGGGCTCGACTGCTGCCCCTCGGTAACCCGCTTCACTCTGCAGCCCCGATTCTGAAGGCATGATGGGAGCAGATGGGGGGAGGCTCTGAGGTAGTGGTAGCTCTGGCTAATTATTAAAATGACTGTTATTATGGGATTATATTTGTCCTTGAGTGGATGTGGGGGTAGAGAGAGAGGCAGGCAGGCACACATCCAAACAGTCAAGCAGGCAGGCCCAGACCGAGACATACCTTTGTTTTTTTCTTTAAACCAATGGTTCGGCATTTTGGGACATAGGCTTAGTTGCGTTCTTGCCAAGAGTTAGATGAGAAGATTAATACCCTGCTCATATGTGTACAGTAAACATAAAACTAGAGCCAACTGCGGGTTGTCTTACCACAGGATTGGCTTTGTCCAAACAAAATCAACGTACCAGCATTTTTAAAGATCTATATTTACCACCTTTGACCTTATTTATTTAATCTGTGTAAAAATCTAAGTGTAGAAATAACATATTTTGTTTCCTCAGTCCTTGAGCTAAGCTAAGTTAATCAGCCTCTGACTCTAGCTTCATATTATCCTTATGCATCAATCATATCATGAGCAGCCTCTGTAGCTGTGTAGTATTTTTTCTGCAGCAGAATATGGAAGCTGTGTAATCTCATGTGAGAACCAGCAATAAAATCTTACCACCTGGGCAGCTCTTATCTCTCATTCAGTACACACAAACGACATGGCCATATCTGCAGGGAGAGATATAAAGAAAGGAAGTGTAAATATATTTTCAAGGAGCTCTGTTTTCACTGTATCACCCCGTTATTTCCCCAGACTGTTTCTGTCTGTGTATCCCTGGGCCTGATTTCTCCAGGAGGAGCCTCAACACACAACGACTCCTGCTAAAATGAGAGTATGAGGTCATTCTGGACAATATCCTGTTTGTGTGTGTCCTGGGTGGGCTGTCACAAGTTCAATGCTGGATGTCTTTTACCTCAGACAGGTCAAGGCTGTTGTTGATCTTTAGCCCCGTTCCACTTCTTAAAGTTTATTTTTCCACAAGGTTACATTTTTAACGCCGAATGTTACATATTAAACTGCTGAACCTCAGTTGAATATAGCTTTATATCAATGTTTTGGACACCAACGGTCTTCGGTTTGGAAACGGTTGCAAATGTATTCTGTGTCTCTTGCCAGACTGGACTGTAAAGCCATACACGAGGACTAATCCCTCCTGAGAGAAGAGGGCCTGTATAACACAAAGGAAAGCTTAGCCAATCAACAGCAGATAATCTGGGACAGAAAGACAACTCATGTCAACAGTTCAACACAGTGTCAACGAGGTCAGACCACTTGAAAATCACTCAGGACTCCTTTTCTTCCATTTGTTGCATTTTGTGAAATTACAGCCAAAATCTCTCTCTGATATCAGTCTGTTTCCACGTGGGATAACACATAAGAATGGTTTTGGATTTTTGGTGACAGTTGAACTTGGTCACCTCCTTCCCATTACTACCCAGTAAAGGCTTGCCAGGAAATGATTTGTCAACTTCAGATAAATAGTGCCTTGAATAAGCTTTGAGAGCTGTTCTTGGACATGGTGACTCTGCCATGGAAAGGTGGCTTCTCCCTTCTCCCTTCTCCAAGCCACGCTCATCTTAGTGCCACCCTCTAATTACTGTATCCATCCCTACAAGTAAAGGTCGGCGGTCCCAGTGAGGCATGACAGTGCTGCGGATCAGTTCCTCAACCTTTGGGATCAAAATGCTCCTTTTCAGACATGGGATGCATAACTTTACGGGCTTCATCAATCAGTTAAAGTGACCTCGATCTCTCATTCAGACAGAGGTCACTTTTCCGTTAATGTTCCTCATGGATTCATTCAGACATACCCATCACAGTGATGGAGTGAGCCACAGTTGCTTGATATTTGTCATACACAAGAGGTTGGAAAGAATAACATCAACTAACTGGTTCTTTTGTACTTACTTTGATGTTTTTAGACCAATATTGGCGCTGAAATGAGGAAAAAACCTCCCCCAAATTGCTTCATACAACTCAAAATATGCTGTCATCTTGTGCATGTCTTTCTGTTAATGCACTAGGGTAATACAGGTAATACAAGAAATGTTCCGATCTAGTAAGATGCTCATGAAGCTGACATTTTCTGTCAGATTTCCGGAAAGGAGTGCATGTCTGAAAGAAGGCTTAGGTCACTGAGTCCGGCACATTTAGATTTACTTTGGAATCTATTGGTTGTTGTATGTTGAGACGCTGCATGTGGTGTCAGGCAGGTGCACGATGTCAAAGATCAGGTGAAATATGTGCGAACACCTCAAAGCAAAGTCTGTAAGCAATCCATCACTGTTAGACGGGATTGTTGTCCGCCTAATTCATCACAGTCTCACTCTCTCTCCCATTCTTTCTCAATGCTGCTCTTCCACACACACCTTTCCGTCCACTTCTGCTCTTAATTTTCTCACTTCAGTGCCGTATCCCTCCCATTCTCCAAAATACTGTGGTGCAAAGGTCAATCTCCCGAGGCTGAAGTGCACCTTTGAAGGACTGGTTAGTTGATGCTTGTTATCTGTAGCCCACAGTTCTGACTGATGGAGAGCTCCAGCTATTTATTTTTACCCTCAAATCACTTTTCTTACTGCCCATTAACAACCCAAGGCTCACATGAGTCAAGGTGTTAATGGTGGTGAAACTGCCTGGGATGGGTCTCAAGACTGTGTTATATGTACCTAATAAGTGGTGCTGTAGACCCCCTCCTCTGTTTAATGATGGCTGTTCCATTTTAGCATAGATCTCTCAAACCATCTGTCTTTTCTGTCCTTTTCTGTCTGCTGAGTATACATATGTAGGTCTGTGTTCTCCTTGTTGCATTTGATTGCAGATACAACATTGCTCAGCTTGTGTTTGGGTGTTTTATCTTTAGGGCGAGTCACTGTTTGTCTAAAAGTGTTGCTGGGTCTGAAGTGTTTGGAGAACTCAACACCTTGAGTCTTGTGAGTCTTGGGTCATTAACAGGTCGTGGGCCATGTGATTTGGAGGTGAGAATAAATATCTTGGACTTTCCAACAGTCAGAACCGAGGAAGTCTCTTGGATGAGATGTAAAACATCTTCAACAACCAAAAAAGAAGACCAGTTGCCTTCGACTGAAGCACTTAGGATTACCATGAATGACCTGAATGACTTAGAATCTACACAGACTTTTCCTTGAAATGTATGAGCTGAGACCAGTGCAGAACTGTATATTAATTATTGTACTGTGTTGCCCGAGGCTTGGTAATAATAACCTGACTCCTTAAATCATGACCACATTTATGTGACCGCAAGGGTTGGGATTTACTGTACATGGAGATGTGTCTGCAGATTGGTGTGAAATGAAGTGACAGGAGGTGTTTCTCAGCACTGTTGGTTAACACGTGGTTCACATTATAGCAGAGGGCGAAGGTCTGCAGAGACACTGGTGTGTGTACGTGTGAGGATGTGTTAGCGTACTCGACATATCTCTCCACTCAGACAGACACAATAAATCATACAGCTCACTGGGTGTCTCAGTCGCTCCTGGTACAGTGAGGTTTGAAGTTTTTATATGTATAAGTATATATACACACCTTTTTGTGTGTGACCTAAACCATTGATTTAAGTGACATGATAATGCTTTTACCATTTGATATTAAATCCCCTGTTGTCTCATAAATAGTTTTTTTACAGTCAGGCAAAGAATAGTGAGTTAAGATTTATTAGCGACGAGTAATTCTTAAGGATAGAATGATCTTTTTCACTGAATGATGTAACTGAGGTTGTTTCAGAATCATTTCAAAATCTCTTCACTGTCTCGTACTCAGAGGTCGGGTTTCATTGCTTCTATGCAGCCACCTGCCAAGGTATCATTGAGCAATGAGAGGGAAAAATTACAGCTATAGAAGAAAACATTAGCAAGTCCATGCTCTTGCCACCAAAATGGGAACGCCTCAAATTTTACACATGAAGAAGAGTTACAGATTTTTAAAGGGAGCCTATCAATTGAGAATGGTTGTACAGTATGTGTCCTCTTTAATCTGGAGGGTCTTTTTTTGAAAGAATGAATAAGTAAGCATGATGATAAACTGTAAAAGACACTGCAAAGTTGTCCTATGGCAAGTGCTTTCTAGTGTGTCATACCACACACAGGGCGGTGGTGGCCTGGTGGTTTGTGAAGCGAACTTCTAACCGAGGGGTGGGTCGCTGGTTCGGGTCCCCGGACAAGCAAGAGGTTGAGGTGGAAAAGTTAGAGCGACCGCTTGTCCCAGTCACCACCACTGTGGGCCCTTGAGCAAGGCCCTTAACCCCTGACTGCTCCCCGGGTGCTGCACCGCGGCAGCCCACTGCTCCTAGTATGTATAGTTAAGGTTAACTTTGAATAGGATGGGTTAAATGCAGAGAAGGAGTTATTATTATTATTTTATTTTATATATATACTGTATATACATTTGTATTTTTTTTAGGTTAGAATTTGCTGGATTATCTGATGGAAGTGAGACATTGTCTGTTAAAGGGGGTTGTAGACGTCAACTATAGTATTAGACGGCCACATTGATCAGCTGGGATATTTATCTTCTATTATCAGTTATTAGAAATCAATCTCCTGCGGTTGACGGTGGGTGAAGCCCTGCAGGTCGACATGTTATTGTCTTGGCCTCCTGCCTCCGTCTGAAACACAATACTCAGCTATGTCACTACCTCATGGTCACACTGCATAGCTGTCAACACACACACTCGGTATGTAGAACACACATGGAGGCAGAGAATCGCACAACCGAGCCTTCCTACTGTTTTCACCGTTAGCGGTTTTTACAGTCCTGGCAGAAGACAGCGAACTTCACGTGCTGCTTTTACAACGTGTTTTCAGGCTCGCACTCGTAAACCTGACGCTGTAGAATCATAAAGACGACGAGGCAGCAGGAGACAGATTCATCAGGGTGTGTTGTCGCTTGTGTGTGGTAGCTACACTGTAAAAAAATAAATAAAATAAAAAAAATTCTGTACAAAAATCTAAGGAATAGTCTAATGTTCAAAAACTGTTAAAAAACAATAAATAAATAAAATTTTAAAAAAAAATTTAAAAAAATAAAAATAAAAAATAGATAAATAA
>OMNN01075852.1:0-10285 GCA_900302755.1 Chromis chromis | reverse complement strand
GATTTGAAAACGGTGGTTACGCGGCTCCGTGTGGACACTGTATCCGATCTTTTTCTGAAACGCTTGCGTCATAGCTCCACCTCTCGATAAATGCGCCAAACTCAGAAAAGGACTACAACAATGGCGCCGTACAGTGTTGCGTGTGTCCTGCTGAAGCTAGTCACCCTATTATCGCTATTACAGCAAAATATACTTCTTCTGCATTATCACTGTGTTCACCAAACCAATATGGAAAGCACAATACGCCACGTAATTTAATCCCACCGCTTGTTGCTTGTTTCCGTTACACCGTCACAGCGCCACCAACAGGCCTGGCATGTGTTTTACATCGTTTTCAGGCGTATCAAGTGAATTTCGTGTGGACGGTCACATTTACTGAAACAGCTCCGTCTTTACGAAGAACATTTTTGAAACTATAAGCGTTTTGGCTTCGTGTGGATGGGGCCTAAGACAGGCTAAAGGCTAAGGTCTTGTACTAAAGTAAAGGTAGAAATACTAAAATTTAACTTATCCCTGCTTTCCTCTAAATCTGCTTGTTAAAAAGTCTTCCACTTGTCTTCCTCTCTGATCCAGACCAGGTGGCAGCTATTGGTCCAACCTGCTTGAGATGGTTCAGTCCAGTGGTTCAAAAGCAAAACTGATGAGGAGCAAAGGATAATTATTTTTATTAGTTATATTATTGACACATCAACACAGAGATGAAGGGAAGTATCTCTCTTTGTGACAAAGAAACCAGCTCCAATCAGAGAAGAAGAGCTGTTACTTGCAACAATCTCTCTTGCAGGCCAGTAAATGTGGGGATTGTGCCGCTTTAACCAAGAGTGACCCTGAGCCAAAGGAGTGAATATGAAAAACTGTGTTCACCCTGGTTACTAGAGAACATGAGAATACAGTAAGGGATTCACTTTGGTGTGTAACTTGAGCTAAGAGTTTACCATCAAGAGTGTTTACTTTCATGAAACCTTCAAGGCACAACAGAAATGTCATCCTGGGAAACAAGATTTGAGTCAAGAAAGCTCTGCTCAACACTGGAGTCCCAGGCTAACAAAGGAGTTGCTTTGATAAGCAGGTGTGTTACATTTGTTCACCAGTTAGCACTTGTCTTTTGGCTGGAGGGGGCAAGCTCCCAGAAAATGAACCAACTGGCCACAGTAAATGGGCTCACCTGCTTTTAAGATGCCTTTAATCAGTCTAATGTGTAGGTGAATGGTTTCCAGTCAAAGACCCTTTCTAAATCTTCAGCATAGGGTTCAGCCAGAGGCACATGAGATTCTAGAGCTTGGAGTGGTGGTGGAGAGTGGCCAGGCAGACAGGTGCTTGGTAGTGAAGGAGAACGGTGAGCAGGATGACAGAGGACTTGAACGCTTGACTGGAGAGGGGAATGGCTGCCAATCAGATAGCTGTTGAGCAGAGCAGGCTGGAGCATGAAGGAGAGTCTTAGGCAATGAGAGACACATGGTTAGTAGAGCAAAAGTCACAAAGAACAAAACAAACTAGAAAGTTGACCTACCACTATGTGATGGAATGATCCGGCAAAGACAGGAGAGAAAGCCGGGGTTGATATCCTGTGAGAGTGGATAAAGCACTAATAAGCAGGACAGAGCGGCCATGCCCATGGATGGACACACATAAACAGACACATGAACATAGTGGATTACTTTTCCTTATGCTAATATGTCTCCTTGTTTCTCTCACTTGCGTCTCTTCCTCATGTTTCCTCACTCTTAAGTCTTCCAGAAGCCTCATCTCTCCTTGTCTCCTTGAGGTGCATTCAAGGGACTGGAAGATCCTCCATGATGGCGGTGGGGCAGAGCCGGCCCTATTTTATATGGCGCCCCCCTCCATCTGCGATTTACATACGCTTACAAAAGAAATCAAATAGCATTGTTTTGTAGTAATATAAACTGGGCATTGTTTACTTTTGAATCAGTGTGAGCTTTTTCATTTTAAGAGTTAATAGTAATAACTAGTTTTAATATAATTATATTGAAGGTGAATTTTTTTCCGATTTTGTGGCGCCCCCTGGAGGCCACGGCACCATTAGCATTTGCCTATATTGTCTAATGGGCCGGCCGGCTCTGTAGTGGGGGAACAATGTCTGGTTCAGAGGAAGAGGGAGGACGTGAGGAAGCATACAAGGTCCTGTTGCACATGAATGAGTGCAGCACGGCACTTGCAACAGCTGAAAGCAGTAACTCTCATTAGTCCGTGTGATGTTGTGTGATCAACACTGGGACTTGCATGCAGTGTTTGACCACTTGTAAGTGCACATTTGTTACTTACCCTACTAACCTGCAGAAGCTGCACCTTGCTGCAGTCAGCAAGCCCAAGATAACTTACCTTCATGTTGCAGATCATCACTGGTGCCAGAGTTGGGTCTACAGCTACTCTGATACCCCTTTTTCCACCAAGAAGAACCAGGTGCTAGTTCTGGTGCTTAGTTGGTTCAAATCTGGTTCCTCCTAAGAACCTGTTTGCTTTTCCATTGGCAAGGAGCCAAGTTGGAGCCAAGCCATTGCGTCACCGTAAAAAAATACGCTAGTATCGATTACATAGAAGTTAAACAAACACAATAAGTTGATGATGATATCTATGTTTATCTTTATAGATGGTCTTAAGGCTGATTGCGAGGTGGAGGTTGCCTGTTGCCTGGGCACATTTGGGATTGCGCAACTGTTGGGACACCAATGTACCGGATTTCAGTGTGCAACAGTTTGTGCAAAACTTCTGTGTGTCCCAGGAGTCATTCCAATACATCAGCGATCGGACCAGGGACGTCCTGGTGAAAAAGGACACTAATTACCGCTTGTGTGTCCCTTTCCACCGTTGATCGTTGGTCACGATAACCTCGCCCCCAGCCCCTGACGTATTCGGTTCTTAGCTCTGGCCCAGCAAAGAGTTGGTGCTTGCTGAGAACTAGTTTTTAGCACCTTTTGTGGTGGAAACACAAAGAACTGGTGCTAAGTCAGGCTCTGGCTCCGAACTAGCACTGGAACCAGCTCGGTGGAAAACGGGTATGTGATACCAGACAGAAATCTTTGCAGTGGAAGGACCTACAGCCTCCAAAACAGAAGAAGACACACCATGTCAGGAGTACCAGGAGCATGCTTGTTGTTTTCTTTGACATTTACAATGTTGTACATCGTAAATTCGCCCCCCAGTGTCTGTGTAAACATCCTGACCTGTGCCACGGTGGTAATTGGGTGCTCCATCCTGACCACCCACCTGCTCACAGCATGTTTTAAACTCACACATTTTTTGGCCACAACAACACAAACATTGCTCCCCACCTGTCTTACTCACCAGACCTGGCTCCCTGTGACTTCTTCCTCCTCGCCAAAATCAAAAAACAATTTTGAGGGTAGCTGTTTTGGCACAGTGGAGGTGAGCCAGCACTCTTCACAGATGGAGCTTGATGTGTTTACAGAACGGGACTTCAGGGGACCATCCAAGCATGGTAGGAGTGATGCAGTGGTGCATCTATGCACAAGGTGAGTGCTTTGAAGGGGATTGCAGTCAGGATTACATTAAATACAGTCTTTGCTTTTTGTAGGTGCACTCGCAGAATTTTTGGATTGCACCTTCTAAGTTAGCATAATGAAAAGCACCCATGGAGACAGACCTGGAACCACAAGAGGAAAGGAAAAAGATCAAACACAGAAAACACTGGGATCATGATGAGAGCCATGACAACAATTCAAATAAGTAAAGTACAAGTATCCCAGAATTGTACATAAGTGCAAGACTTGAGTAAGTGTACTTATAGTTACATTACACCACTATATATGGTTAATTTTATGAATACCCTATATCTCATTTTCTTCACAGTATACACCACTTTGGTTTCATTTAGGCCAAACTACAACCTACAGCTAATACTGTTCATTGCACCAGTTTCTAATTATGGTTATTACCTCAAAACCTTGACCTCTGCACCTCCTCCCAGAAGAGATTGGCATTGTTGGACAACACACATTTCCTCCTATTTTATCATGACTCCTATCCGTTCTCACACTTCACAGGCCCTGGAGAAAATGTCTCCAGAGAATGCATTGTGCCAGCAGCTATTTTTTGCCTTCATCTACCTCTGTAGTCCTTCAGCTGATGATGAATTATTCCACCTCGAATGTTGGGAATCTCAGATCCAGATGAAGAAATTATCAGTGGTGAAATGGCCTGCTGTGCTGCCCACATCTCAAAGGACTGCCATCAGCACACTTCCACACTGTGCATTGTTACTGCTCTGCTGTAAATGAGTCTTGTGGGAAATATGAGTGTGGGCCAAACCATGGCATCAGATAAAACCACTTGCTGTTGTTGCAATTAACAGTGTATGACACTGGTTGTCCTATTGAGTGGCCAGAAGGTGTCATCTGTACATTGACTGTCCATACATTTGGTTGGGATGGATCAATATATGATTAAATATTTAAATAAATATCAGATATCCAGTCATCTGATATAGTGACCGTTGCTGCCTAACCACAGCTGCATAGGAAAGAACTATTGCAAGTCTTTTTGTTTCTGAACATTTTATTCATTCATTTTTATTTAATTTTTTACTATATTTGGTAACATTTTGATTAACTTGTGTACAAATGCACTTCAAATCAAAGTGTATGGTTTATGGTGATCACACGGTGACACACATATTATAATTTTTTGGAAAGGAAAAAATAAAAACAAAAATGAAAAAACCCTAAACAAATGTGCAAAATGATTTCAAAATGAGCACATCGGCACTGGCTTTCAACAATCCCTCGTTGTTCAAACCCTTAATGTTTGCTCTCAGTTTCCTCGGTGTCTGCTCATATCGGTTAACATGCACTTTTGAACCCTGCTGGAGATGCTGAGTGCTGGTCTCTGCTGACTGTTCACTGTGACTGAAACCAGAGCATCTACAATAATGGCATCATTGATCACTGGCCATCTTTTCTCTGTCGCTGCCTTCAAAGCTTCCACCACCATGAGAAATATTTCTAAAACAGAAAAGCAATCTCTCTCTTAGTGAGAGGCTTGATCTGCCCTGCCTATTACCCTCTGAGGCCCGATGTGCTTTTAGACTGCCTCAGTCTTCCTCTGACCTTCAGGCAAAGATAACTGTGTTCTGTCACTGATGGGTTTCTGTCTCCTGTAGCAGCTGCTTTGCCTGCTAATTAAAAGAAGCATCAACTCATTATTCAACATGAAGAATGACTTTCCAGTGCAATGGTGAATCAGTATTTATTTTTACATTTCCTGAAGTATGTAAGACATACTTTCTACATTTCAGTGGATATTAATCCTGAAAGATGGGTTTGACTCTTATTTTGTTTTCATCCTCTGTATGTTCAGATGAGTGATTTCCCTTATTCAGTGCAGCCAACACACATATTAAAACTATGACTGAACAACTGACTAACAGTAAGATACCACTATCTTAGGGTGGTATCTTAAAACCAGTCACTGTCTTGAACAGGATCCACATTTAGGATGTTCACAGCAAATGGGGCCAAGTTGGAGGGATGACTGAGCGCCCCCATGCCATGAATCACTATGGGAAGGCTTGTACAGCAGGTTCAGTTGCAGTTTAGCTGTGCTTCTGACACAACGATCAAATCCAGCTTAAGCCCAGCTGTGTTTCATATCCCTTGGAGTTCTGGTTTAGCTGGATCTGTGCTAGACTAGGGGCAGTGGTGGCGCAACAGGTTAAGTGACCTGACTACTGATCAGAAGGTCAGGGGATCGAACCCCACAGTGGGCGCTGCACCGCGGCAGCCCACTGCTCCTAGTATGTATAGTGAAGGTTAACTTTGAATAGGATGGATCAATTTCCCAAGGGAAGGAATTTCCCTAAGGGGATCAATAAAGGTTAGATTATTATTATTATTATTATTAGACTAACCAGATGTTAAGTGACAGAGTAGCAGTCCAATTGAATTCACATGACAAGTCTTGACAGCAAGACGGAAGTGATTGCATTTGGTGTCCACAGCACCACAACGAGGATAACCAGCCACTAACAGCAAACCTTCATGGCCATGCCAGGAATCCTGGTGCCATCTTTGACTCAGAACTGACATTTGACAAACACAACTCTGTGGTGAAAAGATGATGCTGTACCCAAGGACCATTACCAAATTAAAATCCACCCTCTGACTAAAAACACTATTGCATTGATAGACTAGATTACTGTACCTCTCTGTACCTGGGTGTTGGTAAGTCCTCACTGTCTTGTCTGCAATTGCTGCAAGACTACAAATTGGTACCAAAAAACGTAAAGCATTACTCCTGTACCAGCATCCCTTTACTGTCTCCCTGTCAAATCGAGAATTGATTTAAAGTTTTTTTTAGTTGATTATAAATCTATGCATGTGTGCATTTCATGAATTTCAGCAATGCTCTGTTCTTTTTCTACCTTTACACCTCTTAGATCCTCAGAACAGCTGCTGTTAACTATTCTACAATTGAGGCTGGCGGGTAAAGGAGATCAGTCCTTTGTGATGGCCACTCCAAAGCCTTGGAATAGCCTTCCTCTTGCAATCAAAAGATTCTCCTCCATTGACATTAAAAAAAAAAAAAAGACAGACATGTTTTTATTGGCTTATATTTGCTCTTTGTGGTCTTTTAGTTTTTATGTAGTTTGGTAGTTGATCTTTCAAGTTGTTGTCCTGTTTGCCTTGTATTTTAGTCTTGTATTTGCTGATTTTACAGACTTTATTCTGTTTTCTGTCTTGCTTTTTGCAACTTTTTATGTTGCTTGTCTAATTACATGTACTGCTTTGGTCAGCTCAGCTTGTTTTAAAACTTGCTATATAAATAAACTTGATTTCATATGACATGAATTTTGTGGTTTTGGTATTTAGATACACAGAAGCCAGGGCTGACCTCAGACATGCAAATCTCATATGTTTCTATTTTCATCACGTGTAACTACAGATATCAAATGCAGCAAGCATGCTTCATGTAAAGGCTGCATTTCCTTCTTACTTTCTGTTTGCATACATATATACTGGTGATGTTTAGCTAATTGCTTGACCAAAAGCAAAATATCCTCTGGCATATCTCACTTTTTAAAAGCCAAATATTACTTATTAGTTGTGAAATAGTGATGGATGCAGGGGTTTTGAATGCACTGCTGCAATAAACGGTATTTAGATTATTAATAATGTTTGCAGTATTATTTATAGTGTTTTCATATCAATGTCTATTGAAGGAATTTGATCACTGACTTCTTGGTGAACCTATAATGATAGTCCATTTGATTGTACTGTGCTTTTAAATCCACTGT
The DNA here is from genome assembly GCA_900302755.1 of Chromis chromis. Classification (NCBI taxonomy): domain Eukaryota; kingdom Metazoa; phylum Chordata; class Actinopteri; family Pomacentridae; genus Chromis; species Chromis chromis. The sequence goes on along the minus strand of OMNN01075852.1, from coordinate 3,015 downwards.
AGTTCCGCCCTGTACTGTGTGGACCAATCAGCGGCTCTGACACACAACCCTCTCTGAGTTCTACACCAATCAGCGTTCTCCTTTCAACACCAGTCGAGCAGCCCAGTTGTAGCAGGCTGGTTGGTGTAGCTCGCCCCCAGTCTACCACCAGCGCAACAAGCCTGTCAACCGTGCCACTCACACGGTCTGTGTACACAGAAAATGCCCGGAAAGTGACTTCCAGAGGACGGCAGGACTGCCCGGACACAGGCTCTGGATTGGGTGGAGGTTCTTTGACCGCCTAAGCCGGGTCTCCTGCGCCGTCTCCGCAGCATTAGGTAGGTTTTTTTTGGCGCTGTGGTGTTATTGTAATGTCCCTCTGCCTCCTGTCCTTCCCTTCAGCTCAGGAACTGCGACAATTAAACTCACATTTTTTTTTAGCACTTGGGGTTTTAATAACCGTTAACCGTCGTTTTCTTGGCTGCAACACAACTATCCTTCCTGTTAAATTGAGGTTACATAATTGCTGGTGTTTGGTATGTTAGCTATCAGGGCTGGAAAAAATGACCCCGCTGATACAATCACATACAGATTCAGCTCGTGTCCAATAAATACATGTAGCCGGGCTGTGTGTTGACAGAAGCCCGTTACGTGCCGCCGTCGGGGGGAAAGTGACACGGAACTGTACCGCAAATCTGCCCGGTTAGCGACAAACGTATAGGTCGGTTACACACCTTGAAGAGCACCGAAGACATTTTACGAATCTTAAGCCATTCGACATGCGGTTGGGTCACCAGGCTGCACGAATTCCAATTAAATGCAACTTAAACACGTCCTTGTGCTTTGATTACTGCCCCTTTGTGCTGTAGACACACAGAGCTGGATGCGGTAACGAGCACAACATATGAAGTTCACACTGTAGATTTTTACGACATATGAAGTGTTCGGTGTAGATGCAGAACTAACCAGAACAGTATAACATGAACTATGCTCCTTTGCTGATAACTAACTGCAGTATTTTCACAGTTTGGTTTTTTGAGGTTACCTATAGAATGAACAGCTGATGGAATGTGTTGGGGTTACATTTGGCCTGTGAGTGCAGCCAAGGTTGGAAAAGATGATCCTGCCAGAGGTAATCATATTGGTCATGCACATGCAGAGTAGCCTGTGCCTTCTATTAAGATGTAGTCGTGTCGGTGACATGTTATAATTCCACAAATATGGAAAACACACTTCTTGCTTGGTGCATTTTACCCTGCTGTGGTCCAGAGGTCTTCAAGTAAAAACTGTATAATCCCACTTTACTTTTCCATCATGCTCAGACAGTAGTGTTGTTGTTTACAGCTGGTACCTCCAAGATTACTGGCGGAAATGTTTATTATCTTTGACAACTTATGATTCCCTTCACTGCTTAATGCACATTTTAGACTATAAAATATAAGAAATATCTGCTATGCATCAGAAAGAGGGTTCAATGGTTAAGACAAATAGATGCAGTTGTAGCCTGCAGGCGTAGAAAAGAAAATGTGTATAAAAAATGACTTTGTAGCAGCCCTAGAAGGCTGAAAAAACAGTTTCCAGTGGCCATAAAGGGGCGTAGTGTACCAGTGTCTTAGTAGCCAGGGGCACATCTGCTGTGTGCAGGTGGTCCGGGGAGGGGGGCTAAACACTGAAGTCTAGTTGAATTCAGAGTATTTCTCAGTGCTGGCTGCTCTCAGTGGGTCGGCCTCCACAGCTGCAGAGCGGGATCAGTTGGACTCCAGCTCACTTATACTCTCATTTCCGTGTCTGAAAAGAACACCCACTGCCGCATCACAATTATTACATTCAGTCAAGCAGCTGTCTGACCACTGAGCGCAGCCAGGGTTTCTACTGCAGAGCACGGTCCATATTTATGAAGTTCCTCCAAAGAGCGCCTGCTGCTTCAAGGACTTGCTGATGTGGGGGTCCACATCCATCAGACCTCCCAGACTTGTAATGCTGGTAGCCAGAGGCGTCACTAGATCTGTGTTCAGCTTACAAAGTTAACAGCTTGCAATTCATGATTTGATTTTCCATTTTGATGTGTTTTCAAACACTGTATAGGGACATTAAAATCACATTAGTGGGAAACGGCAACGTGGCTGTCGATGAGAAGTGGTCAGTAACAGTTGAGTTCAGAGCCGGCAGGTTTGGTGACCACCCACATATTGGTCTGGTTTCCTGGTGACCTGGTCAAAGAATGGACCTTTATTGTGGGTCAGTGTAAATGGAATGTGACTGCATGCAATCAAGCCAAAGTCTGAGGCGTCTGGTTCTAGTTTAGATCCAAATATATTCAATTCATAATGAACAGAAAAATAGCAAGATGTTTGTGTGACTCTCACCAGAAAATGCTCACCATTACTTTAAAGATTACATTAAAGGTTAATGGATCATCAGTTCTGTCATCATTTAATTTCCTGTTCATGCAATAATCAGGGAGATCAATAGTTTTACCACTAGTGGTCAGACGGCCAATTTCCTGGAAAGGAGAAGCACTGGCATCATGATGAAATGCTAAACTGTGTTGAAACATAGTGTTGACATCTAAAGCATGGCATGTCTGATTGAATTTGTCATCTCACACTGACTGAAATGATTAATCGGTTGGTAAATTGGCAGAAAATGGTCAGATATTTTGATAATTGGTTAATTCTTGCCTTTTTCAAACAAACTTGTCTGTGAAGGTTCTCAGTCATCCAGGTCATGGTTCTCCTCGTAGTTTCAATGGTAGCATGGTTGAGTAGCTCCAAGACGTTCCACCTTCATCCAAGAGGCTTCATCAGTTCTAAACTGACTGGTTGGGAGTTCCAGGTTTTAGACTCTTCAGAAGCCATTAACACTATTGAAGCTCCAGTCTGCTGGGTGAGTGTTGCCCCTCCCTCATTATGAGAGTCGTTAGGTCCTTCCCTCTCACAATGGGATTCGTTAGAGCCCTTTGTGGCTAGGTGTGAAAGGTTTCTGTTCTTCTTGGATAAAGAATGTAACACTGCATTGTACACAGGTGAGAGGTGA
>OMNN01075838.1:0-10571 GCA_900302755.1 Chromis chromis | reverse complement strand
GTGTTTTTTTTTTTTAAAGAAATAGTCTAAAATATCTGATTCTAGCTTCGTAAATGTGAATATTTTCTTGTTTCTTTACTCTTTTATGATTTTCTGACATTTTTCAGACAAAACAACTCATCAACTGATCAAGAAAATGGATCAACAATGAAAATAACCCTTAGTTGGGTCAAAGTGAAACTAAGCAGGTAGCCGAAACTATAATGTGCACTAGAGCTGCAACGGTTCATCAGTTAGTTGTTCCGTTTGAGTGTTTTTTTTTTTAAAGAAATAGTCTAAAATGTCTGATTCTAGCTTCGTAATTGTGAATATTTTCTTGTTTCTTTACTCTTTTATGATTTTCTGACATTTTTCAGACAAAACAACTCATCAACTGATCAAGAAAATGGCTCAACAATGAAAATAATCCTTAGTCGGTTGGGTCAAAGTGAAACTAAGCAGGTACCTAAAACTATAATGTGCATTTGAGGTGCAATGATTAATCAGTTAGTTGTTCCGTTTGAGTGTTTTTTTTAAAGAAATAGTCTAAAATGTCTGATTCTAGCCTCATAATTGTGAATATTTTCTTGTTTCTTTCCTCTTTTATGACAGTAAAAAAGACATCTGAGCTGATTTTCTGACATTCTTCAGACAAAACAACTCATCTGATCAAGAAACTGGATCAACAATGAAAATAACCTTTAGTTGGTTGGTTCAAAGTGAAACTAAGCAGGTACCCAAAACTACAATGTGCACTTTAGATGCAATGATTAATCAGTTAGTTGTTCCGTTTGAGTGTTTTTTTTAAAGAAATAAAGTCTAAATTCTCCAATTCTAGCTTCGTAAATGTGAATATTTTCATGTTTCTTTCTTGTTTTTATGACAGAAACAGTAATTTTTCACCATTTTATTACATTTTACAAACCAAACAACTCATCAAATACCCGAGAAGATAGTCTACAATGAAAATTACCCTTAGATGGACGGGTCAAAGTGAAACTGAGCAGGTACCCAAGACCACGATGTGCACTTGAGTTGCGATGATTAATCAGTGAGTTGTTCTGTTTGAATGTTTTTTTAAGAAATAAGGTCTAAATTCTCTCACTCTAGCTTCATAAATGTGAATATTTTCTTTTTTCTTTCTTTGTCTTTTGTCTTTCTCTGTCATTTTTCACAATTTTCTTACATTTACAGACCAAACAACTCATCGACTGATCAAGAAAATGGAAATAACCCTCAGTTCGACGGGTCAAAGTTAAACTAAATAGGTACCCAAGACCAAGATGTGCACAAAGAGCTGCCACAATTAATCAATTAGTTGTTCTGTTTGAGTGTTGTTGTTTTTATTAAAGAAAAACAGTCTAAATTCTCTGATTTTAGCTTCTTAAATGTAAAGATTTTCTGTTTTTTTATTCTCCTCTGTGACGGTAAACTGAATATCTTTGGGTTGTAGACAAAACAAGACACTAGAGCTTTGGGAAACACTAGTTTTTCACCATTTTATTACATTTTACAAACCAAACAACTCATCAAATACCAGAGAAGATAATCTCCGATGAAAACAACCCTTTAGTTACAGCTTTGTGTCCAAGAATTAGGTTACACTACAAAACTCTGGGCTCCTCTGGCGCATCATTAAAGGAATAGTTTGAAAATCGAGGAAATGTATTTGCATTTTTTGATTGATACAGCTGTTAATTCTGTACAGTAACGAAGCTTCTCTCAGTCGTGGTGTTATATCTTGTTCTTTTTAAAGCTGTGTGAAAACTATTGTGTAAAAAGAAAAAAGAAAAAGACATCGTGTTGGGTTTTTTTTTTTAGGGAGTTTCGTGCCACACTGAGCTCCATCATACAGACATGAGAGGCATTAATCTCTTCATCTAACTCAAAGCAAATGAGCATATTTTGCAAAATGACAAGCTACTTTTTAAACAACTGCAACCATTATGGAGTGTTAAGCTTTGAGGGACGTTTTCTAGGATTTCCCATTTAAATTTCCTGTTTAAATGCTACATGTGAGGTGACCTGGTAGCAGATCGACTAGGATGCAAACCACATGGATGCAAATGCTGAGTCCCTAATTTGAATCTCAACTTGCCGAGCGTTTACTGTAGATCATCTCTATCTTCTTTTTCCTCTGCTACGATTAAATAAAGGCAAAAAAAAGCTTAAAAATTATCTAAAAAATAAAAGGAAAGAAATAAATACTTGCACACAAGATGGAAAAATCCTGAATATTAGAGCAACTGAGATACTGTTTATCAAGTTACAGCTACTTTTACAGAATCTGGGTCAAAATTTTCATTTTTGCATAAATTATACAGCAAGTTTAGAACTTCTTCAAGCTACTTAGAAATGCCGTGTCTTCCTCGTTTTGCTTGAGGGGACAGATGTGTACTTTGTGTACGAGCTTTGAGACTATTTTCTGGGATTTAGCCTCTCTAAAGTGGAAAAAAAACAAACATTTTGGAACAGATCTTAAGCACTTTATTTTTTCGATTTTAAACATCCTCTGCTTGAAAAATATATTCGTTTTCTTCATTTCAATCTCGCATGTGCCGTCTCAAGGCCAGATGTGGTTTCATCTGGCAGGAACTGGCCTCTGAAGACGACTCCGGGATGAAAATGTCGAATTTTACATAGTTTCATTAATAAAAGATCAAAACATTGGACATACGGTGCACAAATTTTGTATTAATTAACATAACAAACACAATGTGAGGTTTAAATAATGTAAATGTATGAGGAGGATGTATCTATTTTCAATTTTTTTAAATAAATTAATGAAATTTGGTCACATTTCCACCTCAAATGCAAGCAAAATATACACTGTAAGGCATGTAGGCACGAATATTTGGGATTTTCCCATCATATTGGTTGGTTTTTCACCAGAAAATAGAAAAATAATAGTAAAAACATGGAAAACTGTTATGATATAGCCCAAAAATCACACTTGTGTAGCATAAAATTCATGTGTCTAACTGTTAATCTTGCATAAACTGTTATTTTATGAAACATGCTGCAGATGCTCCAACCTTACAAGTGCATTTATGTAGTTATACGGCTAGAACCTACTTCACACCCAAGTATAGCGCAGGAACACCGTGCACAGCGGGATTAAGAGGCTCTTATTGTAAATAACCACCAGAAAAATCACCAACAAAAGAAACACGCTTCTTGGGAAAACATCGAAAAAGCAAGACCGAGTTTGAAGATGCACTAGAGCTTGCTGTACATGTGCAACCGCAATGAGAATCTGCTCCCTACTGTTTTGTGAATGCTGCATATAAGTGGTGCAAATGGCCGCGTAACTAATAGCACAAAAACTCCCATCTGACACTTAAAAATGTGACATCTAAGCTTGTGGACGTCGTTTTTTTTCACTATTCTGCACATTTGCGGCTTCAAATGGCGTCGTGAGCCGAACTAAACAAAAAAAAATACTGCATCTTCTGACGGGGTGCTGACCGCTGCTCTTCTAAACCTTAAGCAGAATAAACGTGCACTTTTTACTCAAAGCAGACTTTAATTATGAAAAATTGGAAATCTGTAGGGGCGCGTCTCGAAAATGGAGTTCATTGTCTACCAAAGGCGGGAAAAACATGCACAATTGCACCTCATTTTCATTTTGATTGGAGGCGGGTTGGTGCAGATTGGCCTTTTCTAATATCCACGGCTCCGACAGAATCAGCCAGCTTACACTCAGATAAACAGGAGCTTTATACGTACAGAATTTTTTAAAAAAGGAGACACTGCATCTCACCCGAGCTATATCCGAGGTTCTATTATGTTTATCTGACTGCTGCAACATGGAAAGGAAAAAAATAAAAGTGAGAGCTTGGCTTTTCTGCGGTCATGTTTGCTGGCAGCCGCTTCTGTTTTCCCCTGGATTCCTTTAAAATACACAACCGGAGGCGAGGAAGCGGCGCAACTTCATCCAAGAGAAGATACTGTACGGCGTTTAATCTGCGGCTGCGTTCACATCCCGGTCACACACCTCCTTTATCCGGCAGAACGACAACAAAAACAGCCTCGAGCCTCGGCATTGTAATTCGCTGACCATAACAACAGGAGTCGTTTTTCTCCTGGCCTTTACTAATAGGATAAATGCCTCTGGGTAATTTCTAAATGAATTCCTCGGGCCAAAGCGGGTTCCCCTGGCCGACCTAAATCACATTGGATATAGAAGGATTATCCCTGATTGAGTTTATTGTGGAAGGGAGCTTGTGACAACCTGGAAGAGAAAGCTCAGAAGTTGTCCAGACCTCTGTGACACCTACATCCACCTATGTATTCCAAATATGCAGGGTGCAGATGTCAAACCCTGTTAGGTAGCGTTGTCTCAGCTCCTACCGAGTGCAGGAGCTCCCTGTCTGCTTCGGAGACGACTAAAGCCCTTTAATCCCCGCCTTGATTCGCGATAGCCTGCTAGGTTTTGCAAATGTCACCCGAACGGGAGCGAGTCCTGCTCCTCCGGCCACACATGTTAATACAATAACAGGATCCATTTAGGAACAGAAGCAGCCCTTGGGTATCCGTTCATACGCACCAGGCATCCGTGTGGAGACCTGTGAGGGTTGACAAGTGTGTAAATATGGACTGGAGATGGATCAAATGTGAGAATACAACAACTAGTGCCTGTCAGGGTCATCAGCAGCAGCAGCGGGGAGGGGGAAAAAGCCACATAAATACACGGATTCAATATTCGTCAGTGACTTTTTGTTGCAAGGAGACGGCACAGTGTCCCTCACAACCGGTGCTCCACTTCACAGCCAAGGGTGCAGCACTTCACTGGAACAACACATGGGACTTGTGATGAGTAATGCTTTGCTGTCTGGAGGAGTGCAGGCTACAAGTTGCACACACGTATATACACACACATCTGTAGGACACAATAATAGGATTTTTTAAAAATACACTCCACAGAAGAGGAGATGCACTTGGATGCACACAGTGGAGGGTGTCAGCTGGATGATTGCACCATTTAAGGAGGATTTTTTACATGCTTCTTTTAACAGATTATGTATTTACACATTCATGCCGGCCACTCCTTCACTATTTCTCCAAAAAAAAACCTGCTCTGTTTCTGTCCCCAGCTCTGACACATTGAAGTTTCCCCCTTCTCGCAGGAGCGCTTGCGCACAACGTGAGCGCCGTACACACCATTCTGGAGCTAAAAGGGCTGCCAGCGAAACTGATGATCCCCCTCCTCATTCATTCATGATAGGACAAGTGGCTCCTGCGCCGTGTCAACTCCTGCCTACAACCGAGCATGTCACCAAATCACACACACGCACACAAAAAATAAAAAAACAAAGCGTACATGGGAGTCAGCGTGGCGGCTGCGTCCACCTCCGCTGCCCGGGCTGCGCTTACCTCCCCCCGGCCGCTGGCAGCTCCTGTCCCCCCCGGCGTTCGTCCTTGTTTCGCTTCGGCGCTGATTATGTATGAATGCTGTCTTTATCCGGCAAAGACTGCTGTTGCATTTTACAGCAGAAAAAGACAAAAAAAATTAAGAAAAAAAAAGAAAAGCACCGACAGTGTGCAGCGAGGAGCGGCTGCGCGCTGCTCCGTAACCGGCCTGTCCGTGCTCGGCTCCGCGCGTCACCAAGTGGAGTGGACAGGACTTGGCAGACGCGTCTTTCTGTGCTCGCAGCGCGGCGGCGGATTGTGAGATGTAAGCGGCTGCCTGCACGGACTGGCACACCGTGTGGCCACTTTACTCCCGATGCTGCTCCTCCCCTTCCACTTTGTTTGGCTCACTCCGGCCCTGCAGCGCCTCCTAGCAGACGCTCTGTGGAGGCGCACCGAGCCGCAAGGAGCTGCAGAGTCCTGGGGATCATCAGGGGACATCAGGGGTGTGAATGCAGACCCACGTTTGGTCACTTTATACTACAATATTCATGTTTCTCTCTGGTGCAACATCAACACATTCAAACCTGTGTGTTATGAATATTTTTGAACATTTTAAAAAAATAAATCTGTGTTTTTATGATCAGTACTTTCTACTCATGTGTGCAACACAGGGACATGTGCAATATGGTGTGTGCAAATTATCATTTTTCCACATCCAGATCAAACTGTGCAACATCTAAATCTCCACATATGGAAGAATCACTACAATATCAGCAGCACTTGTGAATATTTCTTGTCTATTTTTAATTTCTACTCCTCCTCCACTGTTGGATTACTCGTTTCTGCTCGTGTAGATTTGCAGAAATGTTCATTGTGCATTGTTTCTATTTACTAGTGCAGTGTATTTTCTACTGCAACATTCTGACATTATTTATTGTGCAATATACGTTATCTACTGAGCAACTCTTTATTTTTTTACTTGCATTTGTCGTACTTGAATTAATGTTGTTTGTGGATGCTCACATTTTCTTGCACTTAAGCAGAGACGTTCACAGTTTCATTGTACATTTGTATTTGTAATAATTAAGGCTTTCTACTCTAGCAGGAGGTAGTAGTTTATTTAAATTCTATTATTCTTTTTTTGTTTTAACCCAAATTATCTTTAAAAACACTTTTTTTTCCCACTAGGTTTTATGCAGCATCGACTCTCTTACTCTTTTTAACTGCACTCTGGCATTTTTGGTGCTTTTACATTTTTTATATTTTATATTATTATTATTTTATTTGTCCATTTCCATCCATCCGTTATCTATACACCGCTTTATCCTGACTTAGGTCTACTGGACAGGTCACCAGTCTATCACATAGCGAACTTGTAACCGGTGGGTCGCTGGTTCGAGTCCCCAGACTGGCAAGAGAGGTTGAGGTGGGAAAGTGAGAGCGACCGCTTGTCCCAGTCACCACCACTGTGGGCCCTTGAGCAAGGCCCTTAACCCCTGACTGCTCCCCGGGTGCTGCACCGCGGCAGCCCACTGCTCCTAGTATGTAAAAGTTACATTATTATTATTATCATTATTACTAGGCAATCAAGCACACTCACATTCACACCTATGGACAATTTAGAATCACCAATTAAGGCAGGGTTAAGGCCGGGGTTCGAACAAAGGGCCTTCTAGCTGTGAGACGACAGTGCTAACCACTGCACAGCTTGAACTCGAAGGCTGTTCCAGAAGCTTTGGAGCTAAATCTCCACACATGGCTTTGTAAACAGATGAAAGAGCCTTAAAATCAATTCTGTCTTTAGAAGGTAGCCAGTGCAGGGATGTGAGGTACAGGTGTAAAGCTCTGCAGACAAGAACTGGTCTTTGTTCTATCCATTTATTTAAACTGAGATTCTGTATTTTGCATTTTGTATCTTTCGCTGTGTCTCTACTTTTTACTTCTCTGACCTTCATTTTTGTGCTCGTCTCTTTTCGAAGCCCTTTGTAAAGTCAGTTTTTAAATAAAGTTGTTAATGTAAGTATATGTAGCACACAGCATCTCAGACCAGAAATCACAAGTCAGGAACACATGGAGACACAGAGAGTTAATAAAGTTCTCGTTGTCCCACTCTTCCTGAAGGACTCGGTGAAGTTGGAGGACATTTTAGGGGGACAGAATCGGACATCTGGAGCTGTCTGGAAATGTTTCTTAGATGAAAAATGATGGAGTGTGAACAATAAAGACTGCAGCTCTAACTGACATCCAGTAACCAACAGTCCATTTTCATATTTCTCTTGTCACCCGTCATTTGAATAAAGCTGCATTTTAAAGTGAGCTTTTATAATCAATGGTCAAAGGAGAGTCTGTGTTCTGGTCACAGTATCTGATCAACGTCCGTTAAAGCCACAACTGACTAGAGTGTAGATTAACTCAGTGGTTGAACGGCTCAAAAACAAAACTTGTTGGCTTCATTTAACCCTTTTATAGACATAAAGCTAAAGATAAAGTCAGAAAACAAGACTGCAGTTAGATTTTTTTGCACAGTTTATGATCACAGTATGGCCGAGTGTAATATTTATATCACAGGAGCTGCAGCTTTTTTTGATTACATGAACCCAAAAACAGCATTATAATAATAATATCAATATAATTTGCAATATTACCTATATTGCCAGTGACACTATATCACTTTTCTCAATAGTTTGTGCAAAATCACTTTCAGTATTATGTGCAAAATGTCAATATAATGTGCAATCTTTCATATTCAGGTGAAATATTTAACTATGTGTAATATTACTTTACTCCCTCATTGGCAGTATTACTTCTTACTTTTTAATTCTAGTCTGTGCTTTGTCCTTTTATCTTGTTGCTTTTCTACTGCCTTCCTATGTTATGTAATTTTGTATTTTTCTGAGCAATATCTGGCAGAAGAATGACCCTCAGTATCAATAAAGTTCTATCTTTATAAATTAAGCATATAAATCAACACAATTCCCACTAAAATAAGATCCATATCTGATTCATAACCTCTGTCAAAACAGTCATACTATGATTTTATTCTCATATCCATCAGCCCTGAATGAAGTATCCTTGCAGAAGGTCTCCTCAGGTCTCCAATCCAGAGGTGCTCTAATGCTGCTTGTTTTCCATCCCCGGTCCTTCAGAGCCCAAAGCTCTGCTGCTTCTCCGTCCTACCTGGCGGTTAAATGCTGGTAATTACATTCACTTAGCGTACCGGTTGTAAATCAGCTCCTGATTAGATGGCGAGAATGAAAATCAACAGGACTCTCTCCGGCTTCATCCAAATTGCCTAAAATCAATGTCCCCCTTTTTTTTTTTGCTCCTCTAACCACCTTTCTATGAACACAGTGAAGCGATGTGACGTGGTCAAGCTAAGAAACAATAATATGAAGTCAGGAGCAGGCAGAATACAGGAGGCCTCCTTCACCGGGGACGTCTGGCACAGGGGAAACAATAAGCTTAATTTCCAGGATGTTTTCTTTTTTTAACATTTAGATAATTTGACTTTATCTTGGCGGCCTCTGAGACAGGAAACTCGTGGGACAATTAACTCAGAGGGGAACCTTCTAATCCACAGCGTTCCATATCTGCACAACCTGCTAAAACTTTCAATTTACTGCCTAACAGGGTTCTTCTTGGATTATCAGCCTGTCACTGACACATTATAGAATAAATTAGCCTATTGGTTTACGGTGATAAAGCTCCCTTACAGCCTCTTTTTGTACTGTTTGTACCGCTGGTGCACAGATACAGATATTGTCTTGATTGGTTCGTTGGAGGCGTGTATAGTTTTCTCAATCGACAGCTCTATCAGGCAATATAACACTTTTTTAATGTTCTTTACTTGCAATGATAACTGTTGTAGTACAATAAAGAGCAGCTCTGCACAGTTCCTGGAGTCTCTGTAGTGTTTTTTGTTTTCCATATTTCATTAAAGTTTGAGTGTTTGAGTTCAAAGGCAAAACATTTCAATTTGTGGATGTGGTATTTGACAAAAATAAGAAGAGAGAAGTTGATTCATATAGCTGATATAATTACTCGGCCCATTGAACACAAAATATAACATTAATCTGCACATTAGCAGGAAGAAAGTAATCATTCAGCAATAATAGAGTTTTTCACATCAAGTTTATGCTTCGTAAGTAAGAATTAAAACAACAGCAATACATTTAAACTCCCAGAAATAATTGGTTATTACCGACTGAGTGACGACTCTTCAGTAATCTAACTATCTTGGGTAAAACTACTGTCTTTAAAGGTTGAACATGGAACATTTCCACAGTAAAATGTAAAAACAACTAGAGCAGTGTTGATTTATAGAAAAAAAATCTATGGAATACCATTTAATATACGATAAGACAAACTTTTATTTCCTATTAAAATAAATCCATAAATAAATAAATACAAATTCTAATGAAATTAATAAATATGGCTATGAATTAAATCCTGAAATGAGTAAATGAGGCAATAAACTTATATTTTATTTAATTAACCTTTTATTAAATAAAAAATAATTAATTAAGTAATTAAAAAATAGTTGCTGTTTTTTTAAATGGGGCATTTTTCAAAGTAAGACTAATCCTATTTATTTCAGGGGACTTTTAATTGCTAATGCCACATTTATTTGTTTTCAGGATTTATTTCATTGCCGTATTTATTAGATAATTTTTGCCGATTTTTTTTATTTATTTCATCTGAATGTTATTTAGTTCATAGGATTATTTATTTATTTATTTGTTTGTTTGCTTGTATGTATGCTGATTTGTTGGTTTTATTGTTCAATATGAAATTCATGATTTATTATTAACATTCTTATTGTTATTTAATATTATTATTATTATCATCCATCCATCCATTATCTATACACTTATCTTATCTATACACTCTATATACTACTTAATCCTCTTTAGGGTTGTGGGGGGCTGGAGCCTATCCCAGCCGACTTGGGCGAAGGCAGGGGAGACCCTGGACAGGTCACCAGTCTATCACAGGGCTACACATAGAAACAGACAACCAACCACTCATTCACACCTATGGACAATTTAGAATCATCATTAGCATGTTTTTGGACTGTGGGAGGAAGCTGGAGAACCCGGTGAAAACCCACACTGCACAGGGAGAACATGCAAACTCCACACAGAAAGATCCCAGACATCCTAACCAGGACTCGAACCGGGGATCTTCTAGCTGTGAGGCGATGATGCTAACCACCGGGCCTCCGTGCAGGCCTATTA
>OMNN01075817.1:0-12915 GCA_900302755.1 Chromis chromis | reverse complement strand
CTTATTGCGTTTGTTTAACTGCTATGTAATGGATACAAGCTTAGATGCTTCTGGTGACGTAACGGCGTGGCTCCAACTTGGCTCCTGACCAGTGGAAACGCAAACCGGTTCTTAGGAGGAACAGAGTTTGAACCAACTAAGCTCCGAACGAGCACTAGAACCAGGTTGGTGGAAACATGGTATAAGTCACTTGCTAGACTCTTCTCCTCTGTCGTTCCCAGGTGGTGGAATGAATTACCGAACTCAATCTGATCTGCAGAGTCCCTCTCTACTTTTAATAAAAAGCTAAAGACCCAGCTCTTTTACAAATATCTACGCACTTAGTGATGTTGATGATGCTGTGTGTGCAAAACTTCTGTGTGTCCCGGGATTCATTCCAATACATCTGATCAGACCAGAGACGTCCTGGAGAACAAGGACACATATTATCACTTATGTGTCCCTTTCCACCGCTGATCGCTGGTGACGATAACCCCCAGCTCCCGATGCACTCGGTTCTTAGCTCTGGCACAGCAAGGAGTTGGTTCTTGCTAAGAACCAGTTTAGCACCTGGAGCCGGTTCTTTGGCGGTGGAAACACAAAGAACCGGTTCTTAGTCAGGCACTAGCTCCGAACTAGAACTAGCACCAGGTTGGTGGAAACATAGGAGCATGTTTACTTTTGTTACATTTTATCTCTTTTCGATACTACAAAGGATTCAACAGCACTGCATTATACAATTTCATCCCTTCTAAATTTTGGTTAGATTTATTTTAAGGCTTTAAAACTAGGGTTGAGTTCAAATCTGTTTCAGGATCAAGTCTTTAGTTTTTCACGCGGCTGCATTAATTCTTTTATTCACTTCGTTCATTCCTGCAGCTAAAACCTGGAATATTAATTAATCCATGTATTTATGCATGGCTACGAAAAGACATTACCTCACTTGGTGTTTTGAGGATGGTGGTGGAGTCAAAATTGGTGGTGGAGTCAAAATTGTCAGTCCAAAATCTCTCATAGGTTTTCATTTCAGATCTGGTCATGTGAATACCATAGTACATCATTCCCATCATTTTCATCAAACCTTTAAGTGACCCCTCATGCCAGGTGGATTGGGAATTGTAATCCTGGAAGAGACCACTTCCATCATGATAGAAATGTTTGATCACAGGGTAAAGTTGATTACTCAGAACAACTTTGTATTGATGTGCAGTGACCCCTCCCTCTGAAGGGACAAGTGGACCCAAACCATGCCCACAAAATACCCTTCACAGCATGACAGAGCCAGCAGATCCCCTCACTGTGAGGATCAAGGAATCCGGGTTTTCCTCTAATTTTTTCTGTAATGATAATGAAAGAGGAATATTGCTTTCTCAAGCCGTAAAAGGTTGTCTTTGATAGTAGGTGGACAAACACTCAGCGAAGTTGACGCAACAATATCTCTTGTAGTGAGCACGTTTCCTTTATATTGACTTTACTTTGTGCTGACTTTGGTTTGTGGCTCAACATGGCACCCATGGTTCAGGGCTGCACGACGGTGGCACAGTGGCTAGGTAAACAGAAAAATATTTGCATGTGACCTGTTGGCTTGTCCCTTAGCTGGGAGGTGGATGAAGCGTACCATGACATTGAGAGAGGGTGTGAACATTTAAGTGGCACCAGACACCTTCAGTGATATGCCACATAGAAAATGTTGCACTTCTAACACAGCATGTGCCACAGCTGCTTTAGACTAGACAGCCGAACAGGGGTCAGAGAGAGGTGAAAGAATGACTACGATTGTGTGAAACTGGGGAGGAGCAGTCATTTTACACTTTTATAACTGCCCTGAATAATAAATGAAAGGCAACTGCAAAAATGTCTGGAGCACAGCACAGTTTCATTCCCAGCATGACGTTCAATGACTTCCAATGAGAGGAAAACAGTAAAAAAAAAAATTCTGTCCGTCTGTTGAAAACAGAAGAAGCCTTTCGGTCAGCAAAAATATCTTATTCCCCATTTTTCTTCTTGAACACTGTCGTTTCCTTTCTTTATTGCTCCAGACTCAGCTACCAAACCACAGATAGCAGGAGAGCCACTGCCGTACAAAAATTGCTGAGGTGAGTTATCTCTGTGGTTTATCTCTTTTGAACTTAAGCACTGGTATGAAATTTAACCACCCCCTGCAAGATTAATTACCCAGTGAGAGAGCCTTTTACAGCCAAGGTTTATCACAGGGGGAAAGATCCTACCTGTGATTCTTTTATTTCACTGCAAGGCATTATTGGTAAAGAGAGACTGTTGATTATATTCTCCACCACTTATCCAATCATGGCCAATCCAAGGAAAGATCTGAGAAGCACCAGTTGAAATTGGAGATGGTTATCAGTTATCTCGACCCAGCAGGATATAGGCACACTGAGTGGATGTCATCCTTAGGAGCGATGTCAGAGTGAGGTTTATGAGAATACACAAAATAGGTGTCCCTTTAGATGGCCTAAAGGGACACCTATTGCAGTGAGATGAGTGCAAGGTTTGTGGATATTCACATTCCTTTTCTAGTACACTTGGAAAGCATTTATTTTATGAGTGCACTGGTATAATACTGGTTGTCAACAGTCGTCCACAAAGCCATATTACTTTTGATGTATATCTATTGAATTCAAAAAATAACATGACTTTGTGGCAAACACATATACTGAAACCAGTCCATCTGCCATTACCCAGTATTTGCTCAGTTGGGCTCAGAATTGGCTGAAGGATGCTAATGAATGAAGCAACTGCAGTAAAAAAAATCTTGTTTTCAGCTTTTCATGTATATATAACCTAGAACTTTATAGTTTGGCTAAATAATCCCAACTAGTGTATTTTGTCAGATAGGCTTTCCAATGTCAACTTTAATGCTTAACTTTTAAGGCACCACAAGAACATAGTCATAACCGTGTGTGAATCAGCTTTCTTGAACTGTGATAAGATGTACAGTTTTAATTCAGATGTTGTCAAGGATTGATGAGTAAATGATCCAAATACAGGCACAGAGGGGCCACAAAACTATGCATAAACTAAGGCAGGTCAACACAAGGGAACCAAACCAGAGACCACACAGGACAAACTGTCAAAGACTATGACAAGCCCTTTTAACATTTAATAGCTAGTCTGGATATGTAATACAGATATCCACAATTCAGTTCTTCCTAATCAAAATGAACCTTTCAGATATCTACGATGACATTATTCCTATCCACAATTGTAATTTCAGATATCCACAACTTAATTCCTCCTCGGATGAATCACATCACTTTCCTATCCATTCACTTTCATTAATGTGTGTGGTGTTTCTCATTACAGATATCTTTAATTTAATTATGGATAGCCGCAATGTAAGATGTGGATATCTGCAACTAAATTATGACTATCAATAATTCCATTTTGAGATATCTACAGTTTAATTCTGACTAGTCACAATTCCAAATCAAGATATCTTCAACTCCCCTCCATTAAAGATATCTATAATGGCATTAATATATATCTTTAATTACATTGTAACTAGTCAAAATGACGTTCTGGATATCTTGAACTGGAATTACGTCTAGTCAGAATGAAATTGTTGATATCTCAAACTAGATTTTTGGAAAGTCATAATTCAGCTGCACATATCTATTGTCAAGTTATAGATATCTCTAAATGAATTGTGGTTAGAGATTTCTCAAATTGGAGATATCTTTACCTTTTATTATGACTAGTCAAAATGTAATTACAGATAACTTGAAATAGAGTTTCGACTAGATGAATTGATGTGGCAGATATCTGTAATTATGGCAGAAGTTATGATACGTCGTAGATTTCTTGCACAACTCTCAAGTGAACGTAGCTTTTGTTCCCCACAAAGTCCTTCATTATAAATTCGTTCTATTTCATGGCATTTTCTAACTATCTTATCGATGACTGCAACCACCATTTCTTCTGCTAAGAACGCTGTTAAAATTATGTTTCCTCTTCTCTTCTCCAGTTCATTTAGGTCAGTATCCAATGGGAAGCCTCGCATGAGCAGAGTCATGAACACAATTCTGACAGTCAAAATCACATTGAAAATATCGTTAACTGTAATTCTGGCCAGTTAAAACTGAATTACAGATATCTGCAAGTGGCATTTTGGATGTGTGACGTGGGCAGTTTTCGTGACGTCATTGCAGATATCTGTAACTCAGTTTTGACTAGTCAAACCTGAAAATTGAATTTTGACTAGTCACAATTATGTTGTTGATATCTATAATGTTAATTCCGGAGAGTCAAATGTAGCTATTAAATGTTAAAAGGGCTTGCCATATATACAACCTGTCCCATACCTGGAGCGCCGTCTTGGAGGGGGGGCGATCAGACAGCAGGAGGTGTGGTCCACCTGTCAAGTTTGACAGGTGGACCACACCTCAGTAACATCAGCTGATAAGGCACATCATCACCCGACATCTGGATGACGTTCTGAAGAAGATGGAAGAGATCTGTCGAAACTGTCAACGACAAAAAGGTATTTGAAAACCTTAGACAAACTCATAAATCGCCTGAGATAAATGAATGAAAATAAGCTAAGAGTTTTCATGTTTCAGCTATTCTGGTAAAATGGGCAAATGATATGCCACCATAGTCAGAGCAGTAGCAGCATGGTCTCTTACAGACCAGCTGGTTCTCTCAAAGTGAAGACTTTTTTCCAAAAAGTAGGTCACCATGTATCAAAACTGAGGGCTCCAGTTGGTCCCTGGTACAAAACAAATGTCACAATGCACCAGTTTTGGGCCTCATTTATCTACGCTCTGAGGTTTCTTTTACAGAACAATGGAGGTTAATGACATTTCATTTGTGTTGGCTGGCAGTTGACGGCAATTAAAATATACTTTTAAAAAAATCAATAGTAACATCTCAAATTACTTCTGGGATATCCACAGAACACACTGTCAACACTTCTGACAGGGGCTATTTCTCTGCAATTTCTCAAGCAGGACTGTAGATTTTGAGAGGCATTCATGCAAATATTGTCTGACAAGCAGAACAGCAACCAAATCTCCAATTACAAGCTTTTCAGAATTTTTTAACTGTGCCACAGGCTTTCGTCGGTGGATGGAGTTTGCTTAGTTGTCAGAAATGGATCATCTAAACCAGTTGGGACTACGCAAATTAATATTTCCAGACAATTATAAATGAGCCCCCATGGATATTTTGGAGCCCACACAGATGAGAAGTCCTAAAAGTGCCATTCTACCAGTACAGCTTGCATCAATTAGGTGATTGTTGGTGTCAAACTAGCTACATGGCTACTCAAGACAAGATGCAAATAAATATTTATCTCAGAATCTATTGGGAAGTTGATTCAGACAGGCACAGTCCCCAGGGAAACGATTCTATTGACTTTGGTACTTCCCTGACTTTCATCTGATGCGACCAGCAGCTCCGGAAGTTTTCCCTAAAGGTACGTCTGCATACATGAAATGAGTTGCCACGCGTTTGTGTACATCCATGGTCCCTAGAGGAAACATCCTATCGACTGAATTGATTCCCAAACCTTTCATCTGGCGCCTTCTTTAGGTCAGATGCTCCATTAATGCAGTCCTTTTCAAGATGATGGCAGCCTTTCAAAGCCTTGAGTTTGGCTAGACTGTGTGTATACAGTTATGTAAGAGGATGAGGGAAAAGCCAGCAAAATGTCAAGAATATTATGAACAACATATTTATGATCAAGTCGAGATTTTGCACAGTGGAATTGTTAAGTCTGGGCATCCCAGACTGTAGCCCCAGAATGTTTCCCAGATCTTAAAAATAAGAACAATGGAATACAGTAAAGCACTCCAAAAAAAGGGATGATATCACTGATCAAAAAGGAAAATGATTCATGTTTTGGATATTCAGTGTGACATTCAAGCTGCAAATCACTGTACTTGGCACATTTAGTGTGAGCGCACTACAGAGAGTACAACAGTTACAGGGGTTTCATTGTTAGATTCTGGTGGTAGCCGGCCAGAACATTTATTAAGGCAAGACTGTAGATATAAGAAGCTTTTTCAGAGAGAAAAGGGCAATGAGGTGCAGGAAAGGCTAGAGGAGTTGGAGGGAGAGTTTTGTCCTATTGGATAAGATGTGAGTTTCACCATCACAGGCAACAGATTCAATTTGATTATTATTAGTTATTTATTTTAAATATTGTCTTTTGGGACTTCATGGGTGAATTTTTTCTCTTCATCAGCACCTGCATCTCATCTCCTGGACAAATTTTAAAGGGTCGGCGACCAAAAATTGCCATTAAACAATTGTATGACCTATAAAATGTACCAATCTCACTCCAGCTGGTAGCTAAAACTGGCAGTTCTGGTGTAGGTCAGTGGCTCTCCAAGGTTTTTTTTTTATCATAAAAAATTCCATTAAATGACTCTTTGGGTTAGCCCTGAGTCACATTTTGAAGCTTATTTTTGTGATACTCCAGGGCAAAATCATTGCATTTTGCTGTGTTGGACCGACTTTAAACAAGTGAATCGTGTGTGTGTGAGGAAATGAGCCGATATAAGACAAAGCAAACACTCTTCAAATATTCTAGCAGCAAATTATTTAGCTTTACAGCTTTACAAAATATGTTGTCACTTGTCAGGTGAACTTGTAGATGTTTTACTTTTAGACATTCAATGAATGATTGTCAGCATTTAAATGAAAACCTATTGTCGTCAGAAATGCTCTGAACCATTGGGCATGGACAAGAGGACTACTCAGGGTGTCCTATGGGGTCTGGCACCAGGATGTTGGCAGTGGATCCTTTGGGTACTGGCTTGTGCAGTGGGGCCTCTGTCAATCCAACTTGTTCCACTGCATCATGTTGATGCTTGATCAGAATGGGCTCTAGGAAGTTTGGAGGTCAAATCAACATCTTGGGCCATTGTCATGTTCCTCAAGATGTTCCTGATTGGTTGATGTTGTTGCCATGTGGTGGGGTGCATTTTCCTGCGGGGGTAGGCCAGGGATAGACCATGTTTATTTGGGTGTCTAAGTCTCATCAATACAGATGTTAAAATCCAAGGTTTTCCAGCAGAACACCACATAGTACCAATATGATCAATATTATTCACTTCACCTGCCAGTGGTCATAATGTTGTGGATGTTCCTGCTTTAACCTGTTTTCTCCCAATAATCTGGTCTCTAGTGCACGTAAATGTCGTCAACTGCTTTTCATCATCATCATTTTATTAGATCATGATACGAAATCATCTAAAACTCCCAGAAGACAGGCATCATTTTGGGTTTGTGGATAAACAAACACATGCGAGGCTGGCCCTTTGGGTATTTACAGCGTCGCCTCACATGCCACTTTAAACGACGAGTGACCAAACACATTTTTCATCAAGATCAAAAAAAGAAAATGCTGTTGGCGTTCCATGTGGAAGAGTTTTTATTCCCTGCTGTCAGGCCAGTAAACTGATGATTGAACAGGAGAGCAAAGAAAAAGGTAACGAGGGAAGAAAAAGAGCAGCAACGCAGGGAGGTGAACTACATATCCTTCAATCGAGGTTTTTTAAATTAATTCTCATTGAAGAAGACGAGTGAAAATGGCGGGGACATGAAAGGGAGTTGTTTGCTTGTGCTCTCGCGTCCTTCTTTCTTCCTACCTTCCTCCCCAGGTTCTTTCCTTCGCTCTGCCAGGGGGACTCATTTGGCTGTGAATGAGTGAGCGGCCGAGTTGGGAGAAGCATCAGTATCCATTTATCCACATCATTACCCACATCTACCGCCGCTGCCTCAGACACACACTGTTCGCTCTCTAATCTCCTGTCCACAAGACGACACTCTGACCTCTGGGAAGTGCTGCCATGTGATTACAGGAGAGCAGAGGACGAGACAGACCGAGACACAGTGTATTGTTGTAGGGGAGGTGTACTCTAACTTTTAGGAAAGACAGTTTATCCTTGAAATGTTTCATTAAAGACGTAGATTTTTTCTTCTCTCTCTTATTGTACAGACAGTTATCAGCATTGACCATTAAAGGTCTTGAATTATGGCCTGTTAAGACCCATTTTTATAAATAGAAGTCAATTTCAAACCTAGCTGTGACCTTTTCACATAAGTTGTCCTTTTTGTATCTCCCCCTAACCATCACCTCAACCAAAAACAGTGGTATATTGCATTGTTCAAAATGTAAAAACTGTTGTTGTGTTTTTAGAGAGTTTATCACCAGAAAACCAAAGTATTAATTTGAACAATCTGGAAGATTCCTGTTGATTTTAACAGTCATGGAGTTTTACTGCAAAAGCAAAGTCTTCAGATGACTTCTTGTCAAATCAATAGTATAAAACCTGAAGACATTTCAGTGTACATTGCCAGGTTTTAGTGTTTTTAGCACGAAAAAAAAAGACCGACTTAATGCAGGTTCAAGGTTGAACACCCAGAACGCGAGTTGTGTCCAAAAACACTGATCAATAAAATATATTAAAGCCTCTTTCCCAACTCTGAATGAGTAAGACACAACTAAACTTGACTGCCATGCTGCTCAGATCTCCATAATACAAACGAAGCTGGACTTTATGCTTTATTTCTCTCCTCAGGACCAGAACTATTGATGTGTTGATTGACGGCGAGATGCAACAGTTTGGCACGAGTCTTGGTCAAACAGCGAGCAGGACACCAGCATCCCACTGGGACTGATGGGCTTTTCTGTGTTTCTATGTGCTTCTACGACAGCTCAAATGCAGGAAGACATTAGTCACTGCTTCGTTTCCTCTGTGTTGTTCCTTGAGTCAGTAGCACCGAATGCTCACTTCTGTTCAACTTTTTCCGAGCTCAAATCTGCAGGCTCTCCATCTCACATCCAATTAAATTTTAGTAGAGGTTAACGCTGGGGTCAGAAATTAATAAGGGCTCGGGGCGTTTTTTTTGCCCCAGGCCCTGAAATTAATAATGAGCCGGGGAAATACTTTCACTCTGTTCACAGCTTTTGAAGACTTGTCACATATTAAAGCAAAAATGTGGCTTCTGTTCCCCTGTGGGCTACGAGAGGCGATTCGATGGGAGTTTATGGATTGAAGAGCGTTGCAAACAACGGTAAAAACTACAGAAATAAAATAGAATACTAAACCACAAAATTCTTCAGCTGGTGGAAACTTTTCTCAGAGGAATTCACATGTTTCCCCCGCCCCCTTCTATACTTTCTTTGCTTTGCAGTCAGAAGGCAATATGAACAGGTGAAGTGCGCTCACGTTTTCCTCCCTTTCACTCAAGTGCGACTCTGTGGAATAAGCAGGAATTAAAGCCGGATGGACTCAAGGCTGACGCTCAATGACTCAGCAAATTGATACCGAACAATGTCAGGAGCCACAAGGTTAATATTTCTATTCATTATTGTCCATCGCATACAACAGTATTATACTTACAACCCATTGCTGCACTCTCTGCAACACTTGAAGACCCTATACGTCGGGTATGATGCACACATTTACGTAATAATAGAGCATTTGGATGGTAGATGCACAGCAGCTGTACACATTTACATATCAATTACTAGCCCTGCTCCAGCATACCATGCAATACAATATATCAGACAATACAGTATATCCCATTTGCAGATAGATCCGGTTGTAAAACATGACATTTACAGTGCCGTGCAAAAGTACCATAATTTAATAATGGCATTTTGTGTTTTGTGGGTTATCTCTATATAATATTCAATAAATATTATATGTAGGGGGGCAAATGCTTTTGCACGGCACTGTAAGTCAGTCCAGTATTCTTGAAATCACTCAATGGCAAAATTCTTTCCATCAATTTAATTCAATTTTATTTAGATAACGCCAATTCACAACATATGTCCTGTCATCGCACTTCACATAGTCAGGTGAAAACCTTACAAAATTTAAAAAGAGAACCCAACAAATCCAACGTTTCTTTTGGATTCCCTTTGAGTAAGGACTTGGCAACAGTGAGAAGGAACCAAAAAACTCACCCTTTACCGGGAAGGAAAAACCTTGACAGAACCAGGCTCAGGGAGGGCAGCCATCTGCCTCGACCAGTTGGGGTGAGGGTGGGGACAGTATAGCTAGCTATCCTGAATATCTTACAGGCGAGCCACTTTAAGACAGCTATTCTGACTCACCGGATGTAGACTGTGGGTATAAACTTGCCATTTCTGCTGCGCATTTCTTATGGCATTCTCAAAATCCCCCTTGCTACTGGAAACAACAACCTCTGGGCATCAACGTCATGACTATAAAAGTCTTTTTTTTTTTTTTTTTTTAACTCATTTGTGTATCAAATCTGATTTAACCACAGTTGCAGGACCAAAACAGCGTCTCACTGAACTCTCTTTACTCTGGCAGCGACATGCACCACAAATTTACTGATCTGCTCCACTTCATACAAGCCTGTGTCATATTGGTTTGATAAATTCCTGCCTTTTTAATGAATAACTAATCCAATCCAATCCAATCCAACTTTATTTGTTTAGCACTATAAAAACAACCACAGTTGAACAAAGTGGTGTACACAATAGATAAAAAAAACGAATCATCTGCGATTTGAGTCACAATAATAATGAATCCAGTGTTCTCTTCCAGACTGACAGTGTAGGCAGGCTTCACCTCAAGGGCACCGATTCTCAAATTATGTTTGTCTTCTTTAATCAGGAAAACACAGACAGACAGATGGGTGAAAAATTAAAAGGGAAGACTTGAATGGCAGTTGCTATTATGTTTGGGTCCACTTGTCCCCTCAGAATGGAGGGTCAACGCACATCAATACAAAGTTGTTCTGAATGTTGTTCTTTATGCTGTGATGAAACATTTCAATCCTGATGGCAGTGGTCTCCTCCTGGATGACAATGCCTCCATCCATAGGGCATCAGGGGTCACTGAATGGTGTGATGAGGATGAAAATGATTGTGAATCATATGCTATGGCTTTCACAGTCACCACATCTCTTGGAGATTTCTTGGAGAAGAAATACCAAAGCATATCAAAGTTGTTTTGGTGGCAACCAGGACACTTAATGTTGTTTTTTCCTTAAATTTGTCACCTGTCTGTGCATCTTTCACTGTTTATTGTGGTAAATAAGCTATTTTAACGACAGCGCTTGCTTCCTCAAATGCAAATGTTCCACCAAAACAATTCTCTCCCAAACACTATTTTGCAGGGGCACCATTGCTGCATCCTGGGCTTAGCGCTGCTCAAGACAACTGTTTAAAAAATGACAAACAAGCCAATGTGTTTTTTCCCCCTATAGCAGAATGATAATGAACTGCTGTGCAACCATTTTTCAGCTCTGGCACAGTGCTGTGCAGATGGGTCCGGCTATATAAACACATAAGGTAATTGGCATCGCAGCTGTACAGCAATCAATGAGCATCCACACTGGAACAAAGAAGACTGAACAATACATAAATCAGCTTCACATATATGTGCATTCTGAAATACATGAGTGTCCTTGTGAGAATATAAAGACACAACGTTTTGTTTTCTGGAGCCTTATGCAAGAGATTCTTATTGTAGCAAAAACACAGGTGAACTTCAACAAAGAAGCCAACAGTCAGTGTGGGTTAAAATGCTGTTACAGGTTAGTTTATTAAAATCAGGGTAACTAACTTTAAAACAAATTCAAGGGTTTTGCTGCAGGGGGTGACACATCAATCAGCAGGGTGATGCACTGGGAGTGTACTAGAAGTAAATAACCAAAATTAAATACGAAATAAACTATTTTTCCACAAGAGCCACAGCAAACCTTGAATCATATCTCTGGAAACCAGAGGCCAACACCAGCCTGCAGCGATGAAAATAACTTGGTTGTACAACTAACAAGAAAGTACTAACAGTGAAACAATGTAAAGGAAATAACACAAAGTAAATGGCAACCAGCCCTTTGCCTAAGGATTTGACACAATAGACACCCCTAGATTACCTTAACGATTAAAACAACAGTAATGAAAACACAGAGTCTGCTTGGCTTACCAAAGAACGGAGTGGTCACAGGAGCCAGAATGAAGGAACAGATGCAAGTTGCAGGGAACACAGCAGGTAACAGGTAAACAAGCCATGACTGACAGGACAATCTAGCAGGAAGCTAATGAAGAAACTGGAACCATATGTGTGAGTGGGTCAGCTGACTGGGATTAGAGGGGAAAGCCTGGGGGCCTCTAGTGGCTGGATGAAGAATGGCAGGTCAGAATCTAGATGGCCACAGTCAAAGTGCCCAAAGTGCATTTAATAGTAAAAAAGAACAGGTGTAACTTACATTGACAGCCTCTGCTCGACTGTCAGGAAAGTAGATATAAACTAAAGTAGAATAGAACTAAAAAGACCTATGTACATTCGGAGAGGTCTGAAAGTTACAAACTTGAAATAATTTAACTTTAATTTAATTAGTAATACAAATTTACAGGCAAACAAGATGAGTTGATCCCACCAAATTCCTGCACGTTGTCTTACAGTATACTCCAGATAGTTTCCAAATACACAGTTTTTATACTAGGGTTGATCAAAAAGGGAGTGACGATGGTGTTGTTGTGGCAAAAACCATTGCAGAATCATGGCGCTGTGTCAGGGGGCAATGTTCTCCCTTAGAAACCTCAGGATGTTGCAGTAGAACTCTGCTGTTACAGTCAAATTCTTTGTGCACAGCCACCTGAATGTTGAAGGAAACAACAAGCATGCTCTTGGCTCTGGTTGTGGTAACCGTGGGCTCCTACACTGTAAAAAATGATGTTTCTTCTGTTAGTGGTAGCTGCAGACCTACCTTTCATCACCGGTGATGATCCTCTACAGCAGGGGTGCCCAATCCTGGTCCTCGAGGGCCACTATCCTGCATGTTTTAGATGTTTCCCTCTTCCAACACCTGATTCAAATGATCAGGATCATTATCAGGCTTCTGCAGAGCTTGATGATGAGCTGATCATTTGAATCAGGTGTGTTGGAAGAGGGAAACATCTAAAACATGCAGGATAGTGGC
>OMNN01075789.1:0-10073 GCA_900302755.1 Chromis chromis | reverse complement strand
TAGTGGACAACTACTGGTGTCACCACCACTAAATATCCTGCTATTGAAAGCAAACTGTGTCATAAGAAACACATCCTTTAAAATAAAATACTTTATACCACTACCTTTTTTGGGGGGGCATGCTTCTGCGACCCACTTTTGGGTCCCCACCCACCAGTTGAGAACCACTGCACTAGTGTATTTTGAAACATATTAATTTCAGTGGCTTGCACTGCAAAACAATGGTGGCACCGGTTGGCAAACTCATGCAGCGTGCTAAGGAACGTTTCAACTGCATTCTTTTTATTCAGGGTCATTGGTGCTCTTATTAAACCATTTTTCACCTCAGGAGCTTGCAGCCCATTTTAGGGCGGCCTAAACCCTGAACGGTAAGAGTGGCCCCAGCAGGACATCATTCAGGACCTTTTTCAGGGGGCGATAAAGTACCTAATCCACATAGACCAACATAAAAAAACTGGATTAACATCCAGATTGGGCGGCCATCATGGTGAAACCTAAACCAAATTAGAAACGGAGATCTTAAAAGGGCCACTTAGGGGGTGATTTCTGTAAACCCTCACACTGCCTCACGCCTGCCACTAGTTTCTGCAAAGGAAAGTCGCTTATTGTCAACAAATCACATAAAAACCCTCAAACCAAAACTGCTTCGACACAGACCGCTCGTGTCTTCTACTGAAGACGTACATAAAAGGTCGAGAATGTTAATGTTTCCTTGTTAAAAAAGAGGCTAAAATAAACAGCCTGGCACGGCGGTTTTTAGCAAACATTGCCTCGTTCTTAGTTAGGAACAAGTGGGTCTTTATTCATCATATTCACATGGTGCCCATTTTCTGACATTAGACTCAAGGCAAAGGCTCAAATTGTGTTATCAAAAGTGCTACTGTATTCCAGAATGCGAGTTAGAAAAACGGAGGGAATCAGATACTCAAACACAGTTATAAGTTATATTTGAATTCATCACTGCACATTTAAAGAGGTAACTTCCCCACACAAAATACACACAAGTGGACAAGTCATGCCTTTATGTGTGTGTTGACTAAGAGGGATAATATGAAATGAGAAAGCTGATCTGGATGAGTGTAATCATTAGCCTCATAGCATAATTGCCTAAGTCATATTTTAAGTCACATGTAGCGCCAAAAATGCCTAAGTCAAAGAGATGACTTTGGCAGACAGTGATTTTGGAATGTAACAAGCCTTCTGATAGGCAGAGGACATAGGCAATAATGTACAGTCAATCAGCAGTGTTAGGAGAGTAGAGTTAGGCAGGTATCACAATTTGACCACAATGCGACTTAGGCATTTTGTATTGCTATTGAATATTTCGTTAGCCTCATAGCATAATTGCCCGAGAGCCTTACTGCATTATATCCCAATATTTCCAATTTATTTTGAATCGTCACCTCGTGTCTGAATTTGGTGTTTTCCTCAACATAAATGGAGATATTTCAACCATGAATTGATTCAGGAAAGGAACACTGGTGCAGGAATCTAAGGGTTTGACATGTAAAATGTCTCAGGGGAAGAAACCCAATCCCCAATGCAAACATCCTTTCAAACTATCTTACTATATAATGGTACAAAACTGAACTCTGCACAGAGAATAGCGGTCACAGGACACGAGCTCGACTGTATACGTGAACATTAAATGCGATTATCCAGCATGCACCTCTGATGACTAATATTTAGCCTTCTCTGAATGTTTGCTATAAATGTTTTCGCCGTCTGCTGGAGTTTCTTTTTTTAAAAGAAGAATCTGAAAAGACATTAAGTAGAAGGAAATGTCTGTGTCGTTCAATAGCATCAACAGGAGGATGCAGTTTCTCTGCACACTCTTGTAAGCAGTGAATTACACTGAGGAGAGGCAAGTGGAGGCTGTTCATGATCACCTGAAGCGTTGCAGTTTCATAAAGCAGAGTTCCTGTGATGTAAACAGAACACGGCGGAGCTGGAAGCTACAGCGGAGTTTTTTCTGAGGTCCTTTATCATGAATTCTTAAATACTCCCTTTACTTATTTTGCTGCAATGACATTAACTTTAACTACCACCAGGAACCATTTAGTCACATTTTGCAACAGCGTTTGGAGACGGTGCTATTGCAACTTGCAAAAAATGTTGGCCTTCATCGCTAATTACCTGCCATTACACAGCTTTTCATAATAATCATAATCTAACCTTTACTTATCCCCTTGGGGAAACTCCTTCTCTGCATTGACCCATCCTATTCAAAGGTAACCTTAACTATACATACTAGGAGCAGTGGGCTGCCGCGGTGCAGCACCCGGGGAGCAGTCAGGGGTTAAGGGCCTTGCTCAAGGGCCCACAGTGGTGGTGACTGGGACAAGCGGTCGCTCTCACTTTCCCTCCTTAACCTCTTGCCAGTCCGGGGACTCGACCCGGTGACCCACCGGTTACAAGTTCGCTTCACAAACCACTAGGCCACCACTGCCCCTACTAGCTAGCTACTTAGCTATGATAACCTAAATGGGATAGATTCATGGGCTTGTCAATTAGCAAAAGGGTTTTACAGTGAAGTTGAATAGTGACTGATATTTTTATCATTGTTTAATTTATTCTGCTGTTCTTTGTATATCCAGTGTAATCCTTGAAGGACTCCATGCCAACTCATCTAGGGCCTCCCAGTTGTACCATACAGGTACCATACAG
Organism: Chromis chromis; assembly: GCA_900302755.1. Taxonomy (NCBI): domain Eukaryota; kingdom Metazoa; phylum Chordata; class Actinopteri; family Pomacentridae; genus Chromis; species Chromis chromis. Next base: position 7,406 of record OMNN01075789.1, on the reverse strand, counting down.
ACATATAAGACCTTGAAAGCAACATAATACAAATATTGACCTGACAATTAAAGCCACCAAATGTAATGTTATATTAAAGCCACTGAAAACTACGATAAACGTGTCATTTTCATAAAATGTTTAAATAATGAAGGAGTAATATAACATCTTTTTTTTTTTTTTTAAATATGTTTTCAATGGATATGAAGACATTCCTTTCAAAAAGTGTCAAAGAAATCAAAACAATCCTTCCTGAAAAAAATCCTGTTAAAATGTCCTAAAAAGTGGATTTTCAGCTCCAAAGCTAATTTTAGGAAGACCTGTGGCAGTCAGTTTTTGATTTAGCACCAAATGACATTAAGATATGACAGAACTGATCTGTTTCTACCCACAACACAAGTCTGGTTGGAATTGAGTGAATATTAGTGGAGATATGACATTTTTCAAAATGAAAGATTTTTCATTTTGATGATAAATTATAGATTTTTTGTTATTTTAAAATCTGTAAAAAATAAAATCAGCATAAGCTATTGACATGGTTCCAAGTTCCAACTTTTTCTTGAGGTTTCTGGATATTCAGTAAAAAGAATCAGCCAAATCCTGTGAAAAATAAGCAACTGGTGAGGCTTTAAAGATGCTTTAAAAGAATCACCGAAGTGATCAAACGTAACAATTTATCAAAACTTCTTAACTCCAGAAGTATTTGGAGTAGAGCTGTGGGGTTGTGCAAGATTCCATGTTTTAGGTAGAAGTTTTTGCCTGATTTTATTTCAAGGAAATCAATGAGCTCCACTGGGAGGCCCTAGGTGAGTTGGCATAGAATGGCTCCATAGACAGCATGTTGTTCTTGTTTCACTTGTTAAATTGCATAGTGTCAATTTTGAATACAACTACACCTTTCTAATTTCAAGGCACACTGGTGCACCTTTGATTGGATTAAAGGACAGTGTGTTACTGTAATTATGCACATTTTTTAATATATATATCAGTTTTAAAAATCTGACCTACCACTTAATTTAAAATATTTGTCTAATGAGTTGTGACTGGACACATGTAAGGTGCGGTGGTAAAACATGCATCAATAGTGCCGATGGGAAATGCAGAAAACGTGCAACATAACCACGGCTACAATGTCCGACTGCTCGACTACACAGCAATGCAAACTTGCAACAAGGAAGTCTGAAATGAAAGACGAGGCAAAATATCAATCTCAACTTTACACACAGACACATTCTGTCCAGGGTTCAGCGTACAGCCATGGAAAATGTCTTTAAAAGATCACACAATCCTGTGCAGCGGAAACTTATTATTCTAGACTTGTGCCAATCAAATGTTTTGGATGGAAACGAGGCCGGCAGCGACGGTGGGAAAGTTTAATAAAAATCTCAGCGCGGAGGAACATCCGCACCGCCACAGCCGTCATGACAGACACAGTCCATGCTGACTGCTGAAACATGGCGCCGAGCATTCGGAGTTTGGAAAACAAACACGGCTGTTATTGACGTGCCAAACCTGTGTATTTATGCATAAGGGAATAATCACTCTTTCATTGCTTTCTTTTCCGCAATACAAATTTGAGGCTGAATTATAGTTAGGGGTCCGTGGAGGAAAGCGTGTTAATCGTGTCGAGCGTATTATTACTCGGGGAGCTGGACTCGCAGGGCCCGGAGGTTTTCCTGCCTGCTGGGAAGCCAATAGGCACTGCCACCTCTAGGCATGGACGCTACCCAGAAAGCCTGCATGAAAAATTTTATGCTTAAAGTAAAACGTTTAAGTGTGGCCAATCTGCCGGTTTAAATGACTGCTTTCAGTGAGTTCAGTGGCTGTCAAGTTCATTTTGTACATTCGGGGTTCTGTTCAAATGAAATGCACTACCGCTGCTGGTACTGAAGGATGGGAAACTGCGATCATGTGGGCATATTTTTGGTTACAGGGGGGAAAAAAGTGACCCAAGGCGATTGCATATCCAGGGTATGCGTTTTCATTCCCACTAGACTGACCGATAAAAGCCTCTAAATGTAATATATGCACGCTAAGAAGCATCATACACAAGTAAAATTGCATAGAAGCCACACATAGAGAGATGTGGCGGCTGAGTCTTCAGACAAACCATCAATTTTAGCTTTGATATCGCCTATGAAAACACTTTAGCTGGTGCTAATCACATTAATTGCTTTAAACATGTTTAGCTTTCCTCTCTTAAAAACCCCTGTCTCGGCGTAAACCAAGCCCCATCGCCACACGAAGCCCTGTTTGACACCATCTCACTCTGGAGTCGGGGGGCTCAGGAGCTCGGTAAACATTGGGGATGACAGCGGGGTCCTGACACGGCTGAAGGGGGCTGAGAGCCGCTTGAAAGGCCGGACGGGCAGCTGATCACAACAGACAGATTATGGGCCCAGCATGCGGACGAGTGGAGGTTGCGTCGCGCCTGAGGCCTTCATGGGAAATGACTCCTGACTGGCAGGGAAAGAAGGCCAAACAGTGTCGGAGCTAAAAGGCTGCAGTGTGCCGCTCGCTGCTCGCATGCGGCGGCTCATTAGCAAACCTGCAGGAGCTGCGGATGACGGGAACAAACCGGCCGTTATGGAGGGGCGCTGCGGGAAATACGGCTGCTGACATGTGCAACAGAAATGTGATTAAAAGCCTTAATGAATGGCAGAAGAAGAAAGATGCAGAAGGAATCAGAAGTAAAGCAGAGATTCTCAGTCCTTGTAGCCACTTACAGGAGTCATTTCTTCTCCAAGTTTAAGCTCCAGGATTTTCTCTGCTGCTGCTACAGATGTGAGGGAAGCCTTTGATATCTCCTTCAACCCTAATCTCTCTGGGCCTGAGGCAGTAATTGTAGATCAGGTCTCCGACTAATAGATTGTATTCGACTGTTCGCCTGCTAACTAGCATGAAATCCGCCATTACTCATGTTCTGGAGGCCCCCCAATAAAAGAAAAACCTACAACATCCTTAAAGCCTGACGGACGAGATGAAGGGCAGAAAAAGTTTCGGGTGCAAATGAAAAAATCTGCCAAATAAAACATGTTATAAAGTGCCAAAGCTCAAAAGCAGGTTGTATAACATTATGAAGAAAAAAAAAAGCAGGGAGGGTTTGGAGGGACTGAGTTGGTTTATCACAAGGTGTCTTTCTCTGCCCCTGACCAACGAGGAAAACCACCAACACTTCGGGATCTGTTCGGAGGGGAGGCCGAGCAGCAGAGCGCCCCGGCTACGGATGAGGGGAACATGTGCATTTAATCTGCCTGCTTCCAAATGCCCTGTGGCAACCACAGCAAAGAGCAGAAAAACGTAAATGGATGAAATTATATCCATATGATTCAACGAGACAGCTAAGGAGAGGCAGGTTTCTCATGCGCTTCGTCAGGATACGAAATTAAACACAGCTTGGCTAAAACATTTCGCATTACATAGTTTACACATATCATTTCCACTGCGAACCGGGACCCTTTTTATAACAGCCAGCCTCATCTGTTGTGAATAGGGCTTTAATTAGAATCAAAGACGACCATTTTTTTTTTTCATTGAGAGAAATTAATTCACTTGCTTTTGCGTCTTTTTGAAGCATCTTCTCTCTCTCCCCCCCTTCTGTTGATTTTTAGGAAGCCTTGATTTATGAATGGTGAGATATGAGCACACACACACACACACATGCACACACCAAACGACTGGGAGTGTTGTCCAGATGCGAACGAACATGAAAATGGAGCAAGAGCTCAGCCGATAAATTGGTGGGAGGAAGTAGTCATGTAAATGACTAAAGAAATTGTACTTAACAGCCATTTTGCACTCATGCCTGAATAGTTTTGGGGCCAGATTAAAAACTATGTGGATGGCACAACAGGAAGCCTTTCCTATGATGACTAAATGGGAGCTGCTCACATAATGAGGCTGCCCAGCTGTTTTGTTCCTCTCGCAGGCTGTTTGCCGAAGATTGAGGAGGAAGTGCAGCAGTGATGGAGGCCTGGCACGGCCCCGGCTGCACAACAACACGGTGAGCTTTCATGGAAGCACTTAACCTGCTGTGATTCAGAGGCCTTCTTTCAAATGTCAACCAGCTCCGCAGCCCTGCATCAGATTAGAGAGCTAAGATGTGATTTCCTTTCAAGGCGGGCAGCCTGGGGTTTACTGGTTCACCAGGTTGAGGGTGAAAAGGAAAACAGGGTCACGTTCTCAAAGAGATGAAGCGGACTGACAGGGAAAAGGATATGTATTGTGTGTTATCATGCAGCGCTGGCAGGAAACCAAACCTGCTTGAAGAAATATAATGACTCTTAAATGGTTCTTCAAAGCATCTTGACCACTTGAAGAACCTCTTTATGTAGAGGATGGTTCTTCATGTACTTTATGTGGTTCTTTAAAAGTACTAAATTTGAGTCATTTGGTCGATAAAACGTCAGAAAACTGTGAGAAATGTCCATCACAGTTTCCCATATCTCAAGCTGGCATCTTTTAATATGTTGTTCTGCTTGATCAACAGTCCAGAATCAAAAATATTAAATGCACTATAATAGAAGACCCAGATATGCTGTATATTTTTACATTTTTGCACACTGGATATATGAAATGTATATTTTACACCTTATAGGTTATTTTTTTTAACCTTTTTTCACACTGCATGTTTCCTAACTATATATTTTGCACATTACATATCACAGATATTGTCATTGCATTGCTGTAAGCCTTCAGTACGTTTTCCGGTTAATAGTCGTGCCAGAAATGCTTCATGTTCATGTATTTCTTTGACTGTGATTGTAACTGCTGTAGAGGTAGAGGCTGCTGCAAAGGGTCAACTAGAATGCACTCAAGCGAGATGCAGACCCACACTGGATGCCTTCCTAAACATGGCAGGTAGCCCTGTGACCTTGACCTTTGACCTTTTGACCCCAAAATCAATGGGTGACCAGGGTAGGTCAAGATCAACATCTGTGCAGAGTTTGATTATCCTATCTGAATTTGTTATCGAGTTATGGTGTGGACATACACACCTACACACCCACATACATACATACATACAGACAGACGGCAGTAAGTTCAAGGTCAAAGGTCAAGTTCAAAGCCAAGAGGTGCAATGTAGTAGTCCTACCCTTGGATATATCAAAGTTCATCATTGCAAGCTTATATAGTAGATTATAAGGGGATTTTGCACTAAGTAGCCCTGCAACCTTGACCTTTGACCTTTTGACCCCAAAATTAATGGGTGACCAGGGTAGGTCAAGATAAACATCTGTGCTGAGTTTGATTATCCTATCTGTATTTGTTCTCGAGTTATCGTGCGGACATAGCCACCCGCATACATACCCACATACTGTACAGACAGACAGATGGCAGTGACCGCCCTTCGTCGGCGTGGGTAATAAAGTATCTATCAATCTGTCTATTAATCCATCTATCCATCTAGTTGCTTTTTACAAGGATTACATCTCCAGTTCATACATAAAGGTTCCTAAAGTAAATGTGTCTATAGCTGTCAAATGCACTCAGTTTTTCTTTATTTTTAGTATTGGATCTACAGATTACTTTGAGTTTTTAGGGGTCTATGTTCCCCCTCATAAAGACTGATTTTGTGTTTGGTCACAAAGTCCATTAAATCAACTTTGTGCTTCACATATTAAATAGCTTACTTTCATTATTTAGAACGTCAATAAACAGCCAATGTTCATGTGCTCGTTTTTGAAACTACACATAAAAATTTGATTTAAAACCCAAAGGACCTTTTATGTTGAAAAATTACTTTAGAGACATATTAAAAAGATTATTTACTGAACCAGGTGGATCCATAAAGAACCATCTTGATAATGGTTCCTTCCTTTACACCACATATTTTGCCTTCTTGATTCTTAGAGGAACTGTTGGGAGTTTTTCAAAGAACTGTTGTCAAAAGTGCTTCTTTTCACAAATGGATCTGGAAAATGGTTCTTTAAAAAACTATATGTGCTCTTTGTAGCCCCTCGTATTGTGCCTGCAAAAGCATTTCTTGATGGTTCTTTGAGGCATCTTTGCTATAAAGTTGTTTGTGAAACCAAAAAGGATTCTTCTATGGCATCAATAGAGAATCGTCGTTGGTTCCAGTTAGCACTTCTGAGCATCATTCCAGCTAAATTGCGTCGGCATATTTAATTTTCCTTTTGGGCAGAGACTCAGGGTGTCAAGACATCATTGTCACACAGACATATTTTACACTCATGCATGAACAGGGGCCAGATGTGGAGTTAACTTTGAAACAGACTCTGTTTATGACACCAGATCATGTTTCTGATCTGATTGCGATTTGTATGCATCAAAACCAGAACCACAGCAGCAGTTTGCAGGTTCTTAAGCCCTTTTTCAGACACGGACTCTGCCACACTCTTCGCTTCACTGAACCGTTGAGGAAATGGACTTGTGGCATTCTGACACTGTACAGTAGATATCTGCTTACATGAATGTTCCATAATAATGCAATAAGTGTTGGATATGAGAAGGAATTGGGGTGAGATGTGATCATGTGACTTTTCCTTCAATGAAAAGCCCCTTTAAAGAGCCATCCCACTTTGTCCCATGACAGCGTGTTTATGCTTCGCAGTGATCCCAACCATTTATAACGGCTAATTAGAGTGCAACACAAAGCTTCCAGGGCCGCAGCCATTAGTAACCATCGAGGCATTAATTATAAACCCATTCACGAAATCCGAACCCGCCGCGAAAAAGACAGACTGGGGGTTACGCAATGAAAATCCTAAACATGATCTGTGTTCCGAGCCGGCGCCTGGACTGATGTTACTGGCAGTCAATACAGGATCCAGTTTGACAGGCCCATGAGCTACGGCGTCCTCTGACACCCGGACTTCAATCCATTCAGCACCTTTCACTCACACCTGCTTCCATTCTCACTCTCGCTTTCTCTCGCTGTCTCTCTTTTACCCCCCTTCTGCCAGTAAGCTCCTCTCGCTCTGCGATGGAGTGTTATGTAGCTCAGCGTGCTCCAGTTTATATTGGCGGTACTGGGAGACGACAGACACCAGTCCACTGTCAGCCAGTAATAACGTGACACTGAACTGATCCGCTTTATCGCTCTTTAATAGACTATCTGACGAATGCTGTATAATCCACTGTGATGATTAGCCTGTGCTTTGAAGTCATCTTTTTATTGGATCATCATCATTTTTTCCTTCCTCTGTCACTTTTCCATAGAGCCTGTCGTTTTTTTTTTTTTTTTAGAATTTATTTGTGTCTGCTCTCTCTTTTTGTCTATTCTTACTTTAACCCTCTTAACTCTAAGCAGTTTCTGGGTGTTTTTTTGCTTCTGTCACATTTTTACTCACTATGGGCTAATTTTTCACTGCAATATAAAGTCCTGCATCTCTATGGGAAAAAAAAGGCCATACTAGAAGTAGAGAGAACTCAGTAATATCTTCTTTACAGTTACAAAAACAAAC
>OMNN01075770.1:0-10029 GCA_900302755.1 Chromis chromis | reverse complement strand
GGGGAAGCTTGTTTGTTTTCGTGGCTCGAGGTGCTGATGTGAAGCTGCTGGACGAAGCCTCCAGAACCGGATCTCCGTGTGGTTTGTTGGATCTGTTCCACCGGCAGACGAGAGTCCAGAATATCTCCTGAGTCACCGAGTGGCTTTGGGCTGTTTGTGTGTCCGTCTGAGGAAAGACAGCCGTGTTGTTGTTGGACCGAGTCCTGGTCGGTCGGACGGACGACATGTGGAGGACGGACTGCAGGCCGGTTATTTTATTGTAGTTATTTATTATCGCTGCGATTTGTTTTATTTATATTCAGAGATTTCTTCTAGATTGAAACATCCTGAACATCTGGAAGCCAAAAAGTCATTAAAAACAGAAAGAGATTAACTGTCCTGAATTATTCTGATGTGACTGTTAGACACAGCAGAGTCACTGATGGCTTCATGGTTGCACAGAGGAGAACAGAATTTTTTGTTTTTGACAGAATTCAGTTCGAGTAAACTATTTATTTTTGGCGAATTTTCAACTGAGACACGTTTATTTTATTGTGGCGTCGGACGGACGACATGTGGAGGACGGACTGCAGGACGGCTGCCCGACAGTTATTTTATTGTAGTTAGTTATTATCGCTGCCTTTTGTTTTATTTATATTCAGAGATTTCTTCTAGATTGTAACATCCTGAACATCTGGAACCCAAGAAGTCATTAAAGACAGAAAGAGATTAAAAGTGTGACGATGAAAATTCACATCCACATGTGGAAGGCAGCAGGCTGAGACTGTCCTGAATTATTCTGATGTGAGTGTTAGACACAGCAGAGTCAATGATGGCTTCATGGTTGCACAGAGGAGAGCAGAATATTTTGTTTTTGACAGAATCTGGTTGAAAGAAATGGTTTATTTTTGGTGAATTTTTAAACAAGACATGCAGACATTTATTTTATTGTGGTTATTTATTATTACTGTGTTTTGTTTTATTTGTATTCCAAGATTTCTCTTTGTTCCTTACTTCTAGTCAACAGTCAGACTGTGGAGATTTCCTGAATTCTTCTTATGACTGTTGGTTGTAGTCGAGTCAGTAATGACTTTAAAGTTGCACCAAAGAGAGCAGAATTCTTAGTTTTTGACAGAATTCAGTTTAGAGTAAACAATTAGTTTTTTTGCGAATTTTCAAATGAGAAATTTAGACAGGTATTTTATTGTGGTGATTTATTATCGCTGTGTTTGGTTTTATTTATATTCAGAGATTTCTTCTAGATTTAAACATCCTGAACATCTGGAACCCAAGAAGTCATTAAAAACAGAAAGAGATTAAAAGTGTGATGATGAAAATTCACATCCACATCCACATGTGGAGGCAGCAGGCTGAGACTTCCCTGAATTATTCTGATGTGACTGTTAGACACAGCAGAGTCAATGATGGCTTCATGGTTGCACAGAGGAGAGCAGAATTTTTAGTTTTTGACAGAATCTGGTTGAAACAAATGGTTTATTTTTAGCAATTTTTTAAACAAGACATTCAGACATTTATTTTATGGTGGTTATTTATTAATGCTGTGTTATTTCTCTTTGTTCCTTATTTCTAGTCAACAGTCAGACTGTGGAGATTTCCTGAATTCTTTTTATATGACTGTTGGTTGTAGAAGAGTCAGTAATGACTTTAAAGTTGCACCAAAGAGAGCAGAATTTTTTGTTTTTGACAGAATTCAGTTTAGAGTAAATTTATTTTTGGCGAATTTTCAAATGAGACACGTTTATTTTATTGTGGTGTCGGACGGACGACATGTGGAGGACGGACTGCAGGACGGCTGCCCGACAGTTATTTTATTGTAGTTATTTATTATCGCTGCGATTTGTTTTATTTATATTCAGAGATTTCTTCTAGATTGAAACATCCTGAAAATCTGGAAGCCAAGAAGTCATTAAAAACAGAAAGAGATTAAAAGTGTGACGATGAAAATTCATATCCACATGTAGAGGCAGCAGGCTGAGACTTCCCTGAATTATTCTGATGTGACTGTTAGACACAGCAGAGTCACTGATGGCTTCATGGTTGCACAGAGGAGAGCAGAATTTTTTGTTTTTGACAGAATCTGATTGGAGCAAATGGTTTATTTTTGGTGAACTTTTAAAATCAGTCACGTAGACATTTATTTTATTTGGGCCTTGGACGGAGGACAGGTGGTGGACGGACTGCAGGATCACATTTATTTTATGGTGGTGATTTATTATCGCTGTGATTTGTTTTATTTATATTCCACGATTTATCCAGATTTAAACATCCTGAACGCAACATCTGCAACACAAGACGTCATTAAAAACAGAAAGAGCTTAAAAGTGTGATGATAGAAATTAGGAAATACAACAAATGTGTTCCGTCTGCTCGTCGCTGCTCGTCCAGTCGGGTTGTGGTTAGAGGCAGCAGGCTGAGATTTTGTCACATGACTGTTGGTTGTAATAGAGTCAATAATGACTTCACAGTTACACCAAAAAGCACAGAATTTTTTGTTTTTTACAGAAAGTAGTTAGAGCAAATGATTTATTTTTCTCAGATTTTTTAATGACATATTTATTTATTTTATCGTGGTTATTTATTGTTACTGTGTTTGGTTTGGTCAGGCTGTGGAGGCAGCAGGCTTAGATTTCCTGAATTTTTCTTAAGTGACTGTTTGTCGCATCAAAGTCACTAATGGCTTCACAGTTGCACCAAAGAGCGCAGAATTTTTTGTTTTTGAAATAATTTGATTAGTGCAAAGGGTTTACTTCTGGCAAATTTTTAAACGAGACAAGTAGAGTAAAGCAATTTAGATGAAATATCATGGTTTGAATTTTGGTTAAATTTACGGACAGAACTGTACATCACACATGGTGAGTTCATGGATCATTGTAAAGCTGAAAATATGATGATTTTTTTTATATTTTTCAGTTTCCTTCTTTAATAATTGCTGTCATTTTGCAGATTTAAAAAAAATAATAACAGGCCTTTCAAACCTGCTGGCAGGTTTTGGGGCGACGATGAATCCAGTGTCACATTTTCACTTCATTTAACCTCATTAGACTGAAAACTCTGCTGCCTGTTTTATAATATCTGCCTGTTAAACACAGGAAATCAGGTTTAACCCTTTAAGTCCTAGTGTGTCATCGGCGACATGTTTGGGCTAGCGCACTTTGGAATACCGTAAATATGTCACAGTTTATGCTATCGGAAAAAAAGCCAACGGTTTCTGAAAGCTGAGGCGTTGCGCTTTACAGCCAATATGGTGTCATTACGGTAATCTTACGGTAATTTCATCCAGCAGATTCCTGGGGGGGCATGAATGAAATTACCGTAATGACCGTAATGACAATGTCGTTGCGCTTTACAGCCAATATGGTGCCATTACGGTAATTTCATTCGTGCCCCCCTAGGAATCCGCTGGATGAAATTACCGTAAAATTACCGTAACTCTTATGATAGGCAGGAAATCGTAAATAACTGCCAGATATTGAAAGTTTCTTCTGAAAAAATGGGCACCAGCACTCACAGGACATTTTTTTGTAATCAAAATAATAAAAAAAAGAGCAGGCGGACATTTTGAGGCTCAGGTCTTAAAGGGTTAAAAATATAAAGCATTTATTTCCCCTCACAGTTTGCATGAATGAAATTTGAAAATACAAAGATGGATGGTTTTGTCTCACAGTGTTTTATTCCTTCTACTGCTGCAGCCTTTATGTTGACTTGACGGCCTGCAGACATCACTCACTTTGCAAAATAACATCACCATCATGTTTTTAGAAGTATTTTTATAATCTATAATGTAATTTAGCAAATATAGAAACTTAATTCTACATGCAATCCAACACGAACCCAACATTTCCAGCAGTCGAGGAGCCGACGTTCGATACCGACTGGAGTTTTCTCGCCTTTAAACTCGTGTTAATTCCACCTTTGCTCCTTGAGAACATCCTGTGGCTTTAATCCTCCATGTTTCACACAGACAGAACACAGAACTCTGTAATAACAATCGGTTCTCATAACGAAGAAGTCGGTTTTACAGCAGCAGGTTCGTGTCCTGAAGGAAAATCCCTGAACACAACAAAGGGATCAGGTTCAGTCCACGTCTCCCAGACTGTTGGCTAACGAGGTGTAAACTTCATTTTTCACTTGACTTAGAAACACATGAACTCTGACAGGTCTTTTGTTCAGAGCTTTTAATGTTGTCAAACCAAAGAGGATTAATTTCTTTATAATCTGGTAGAAATTTTGACCTTTTCTCAGGACAAAGTTTTCATTCCTGTTCTGTTTCATATTGTGGCTCAAAATGAAGACAGTCTGTGGAGGAAACTCAATTTTTTGTCATGTGACTGTTGGTCGCAGCTGAGACACTTATGGCTCCACAATTGCACCAAAGAGTGCAGAATTTTTAGTCTTTTGCAGAATCTGGTTCGAACAAATGCTTTATTTTTGGCGAATTTTTAAATGAGACGTGTAGAATAAAGTTATTTAGATTTAATTTTTCAAATCTAATCTAAAGTTACACGATAAGACGATCTGAAAGTTGAAAATGCAGCTTTCAGATATTGAAAGCTGCATTTCAATGAAACATTAAAAACAAGTTTCATTCTTGTTTTTAATGTTTCTGCCTCTGAAAAATGGTGTAATTATGATTATTTTTTAAAGATAACACGCCTTTCAAACCCACTAGTAGATTTTGGGGTTCTAAGGGTTAACCCTTTAAGTCCTAATGCGTCATCAGCGACACGCTTGGGCTAGCGCACTTTGGAATACCGTAAATATGTCACCGTTTGTGCTATCGGAAAAAAAATACGGTTCCTGAAAGCTGAGGCGTTGCGCTTTACAGCCAATATGGTGTCATTACGGTAATTTCATTCGTGCCCCCTCAGGAATCCGCTGGATGAAATTACCGTAAAATTACCGTAACTCTTATAATAGGCAGTAAATCATAAATAACTGCAATAGCTGCAAAAAGTGTCATCAGAGGCGTCATTATTTGTGTTTGTTCTTCAAAACATCAATTATCACACTGATACGGAGTGATTTAGTTTTCTTTAAAGGCAAAAAATGGCTCCTAATCGTAGAAAAACAACGTTGCACTTTACAGCCAATATAGTGTCATTACGGTAATTTCATTCGTTCATTTGTGCCCTGAATGAAACCGAAAATGACACCATATTGGCTCTAAAGCGCAACGAAAAAATGGGCACCAGCACTCACAGGACATTTTCTTACCTTTTTGTAATCAAAATAAGAAAAAAAGACCAGGCGGACATTTTGAGGCTCAGGTCTTAAAGGGTTAATATCTGATAAAAACAAGATATGACTCGTTCTTAATGTGGCCAAAATAGCTTAAAAGTAAAATAATTTAAGTCGTTTATTCTTGTACATGTGTTGCTCCAGGTGTCTTCTTCATTGTTCGACATCAACACCAGCTTCATGGTGTTTATATGACAATAGAGGAACATTAAAACCTTACAGCTGCTGCAGGAAGAGTTCAATAAATTTCACCAAAAGTACGAAAACAAAAACCGCCAGTTTAAAATCGCTCAGCTGTGTCTGCAGCTGTTTGCTTCCTCTTCGTGTTTATACGTTTCAGCGTGAAGCCGTTCACGCCTTCTGGTTCCTCGAGGCCGTAAATAAACTCAGTTCTGCTTTTTTTGGTTTTGTTTCAGCCCAAACCCACCAAGGGCCGCATGAGGATCCACTGTCTGGAGAACGTGGACAAAGCTCTGCAGTTCCTGAAGGAACAGAGGGTCCATCTGGAGAACATGGGATCCCACGACATCGTGGACGGAAACCACCGCCTGACGCTGGGCCTCATCTGGACCATCATCCTCCGCTTCCAGGTAAGAAAGACCAGGACCAGGTGACTATATTCAGTCACCTCAGCTGGAATCAGAAGGATGCTCTGGGGATTTGGTCTGTTGAGCCATTTTGCATCCCCAAATGTCTTGAATAAATGGATACAGATCAGCCCCAGAAGGTTTACACCATGGTTCCTTTCTATTGAAGCGTAGTGGTGCTATTTTGCATCCCAAGATGAGGTGAACCTATTTAGTCACCTTAACTGGAACCAGAAGGATGCTATAGTGATTTTTTGTGTGCATTGAGCCATTTTGCATCCCCAAATGTGTTAAATAATTGGAATTGGATCGTGCCCAGACGCTATAAACACATACGCTAATGTGTTTCCAAAACCAGACATCACATGGGACACAAAATGGCACAGGGGACTGTCATTCCCATCCTTGATGTTGCATCCCCAGAAGTTAAATAATGCCCTTTTGGGACACCATATTCTCTTTGTGTTGAAGCACAGTGATGCTATTTTGCATCCCAAAATGAGGTGGGCTTATTTAGTCTGAGTTGAAATCAGAAGAATGCTCTGGTTATTTTGGTCCATGGAGCCATTTTGCATCCCAAAATGAGTTAAACAAGTGGGACACAAATGGCACTGGGAACCATTAGTCCCATGCAGGGTTTTGCATCCCCAAAAGTTATATAATCCACTGTAATTCAAGGATTAGCCAATATAATTGTGGCCTCTTCTGGAGCACCAAGTTTCCTTTGTGTTAAAGCATAACAGTGCTATTTTGCATCCCAAGACGAGTGTTAGTGGTTAATTGTTCCTTTGAGCCATTTTGCTTCCCAAAATGAGTTAAATGAATGGATCATATGGGCCACAGAAAGGATAAACACATACACTAATGTATTTCTACATTTGGAGATAACATGGGACACAAATGGCACCAGGGACCATTGTTTCCATTTTTGATTTTGCATCCCCACAAGCTAAATGATCCAGTGGGATCCAAGAATAAGCCCAATTGATTGTGGCCCCTTGTGGGACACCATGGTGCTATTTTGCATCCCAAGATAAGGTGAGCTTATTTGGTCACCTCAGCTTAAATCAGAGGGATGATCTGGCATTATTCATCATTTGTTTTGTTGAGCCATTTTGCATCCCATAAAAAAATGAACAAATGTCCAGTCAGATAGGCCCCTGTAGAAATAAAATTGAATACATTTGGAGATCACAAAATGGGGCACAAAAAGGCACCAAGGACCAACATTTTCCTCCATGATTTTGCATCCCTAAAAGTTAAATGATCCAGTGTAATCCAGTGATTATTCGGATTGATTGAGGGCTCAGTGTGGACACCATGCTACCTTTGGGTTAAAGCGTAATGGTGCTATTTTGCATCCAAAGACAAGGTGAGATGGTGATTTTGTCCGTTGAGCCATTTTGCATCCCAAAAATAAGCATTATATCTGCAGATATGGAAGCATTATTGTCCCTAAAAGTCAAACGCTGCTTTATTTTCTGATATATTTGGAGTTGTCAGGTAAACGACTTGATATTTCACTGTGATTTGGACACTTAACATTTATTTTACAGTAAAAAAGACTGTCCCAGAGCTCCTCCCTGCTCTTTATCTGCTTATTTAATTAAATCACTGTCAGAAATTCGCCCCAGAAGTAGAGCGTGACGTTGTTTTACTGTACGCCGTGATGTTGCCGTGTCGCTGTGTACTGATGTCATCGTCAGAGACGGCGAACAGTTGGGAAAATGGGTGAAAAGGATTTAGCTTTTATAAGCTTTGAGGATTAAAAAAACTCTTTTTAGTGGTTTTAAATCCGGCGGTGGAGGCGGCAGAGTGAAATGGAGCCGAGTGCAGATTGACAGAAGGACCTGAGCTCGTGTCATGTTTGCTTCGTCGCTGCTGACGCTGGTTTGAGGTGACGTGATGTGGTTCATGCTGTCAAACTGATGGATGTCGATCGATGAAGGTGAGACGAGACGCTTCTGGAGACATGAAGACGTTTTCTTTCTTTCATGTTTCTGTGGAGTGAAGATGCGTCTGGAAAGCATCGACACTTCAAGACGTTTAGGGCAAAGAGACGACTTTTTTTAGAGCTGTTTTTAGAATGTGACGGTGAAGACAGTTTTAGAAAGTGTGGACATTTTACCAAAGTAGGAACATTTCTACGAAGTGCGGCCATTTTCTTTTTCTTAAATAGAGGATATTCTTTGGAGCAGAGGTGAGTTTGAGAAGTTGTTATAGGAAGTGAGGACGTCTTCATAAGGGGCGGACGTGGAACTCTTGGGATGTGAGGGCATTTCTCGAAACCTTATTTTTATACCATGTGGACAGTTTTCTTCAGACAGTGTGGGTATTTTTAAAGATGGTGGACGTCTTAGAATGAGAGGACATCTTTAGAAAGCAAGGACATTCTTAGAACACGTTTTTCTGACAGTGGACTGTTTTAGAAAGTGTGGGCATGTTTTAGGAAGTGAAGGCATCTTTACTATCCATCAAGTGTTTTTAGGGAGTGTGGACATTTGTAGAGGGTGTAGACATCTTTAGAAGGACATCATCATGTCTGTGAAGGTTCTCAGTCATCCAGGTCATGGTTATCCTCGTAGTTTCAATCGTAGCATCTGGACTTGGTTGAGTTTCTAGAAGACGAGAGGTGAAACGTCGAGGATAAGGACATTATCTTTAGGCAGTGAGGGTATTCCCAGAAAGTGTTGCCCACGAAACATCTTTAGAAACAGTGGACAGATTTTAGAGAATGTGGACATGTTTGAGAAAGTTTGGACAGTTTTAGAAAGTGTGGGCATGTTTTAGGAAGTGAAGGCATCTTCACTATCCATCAAGTGTTTTTAGGGAGTGTGGACATTTGTAGAGGATATAGACATCTTTAGAAGGACATCATCATGTCTGTGAAGGTTCTCAGTCATCCAGGTCATGGTTATCCTCGTAGTTTCAATCGTAGCATCTGGACTTGCTTGAGTTCCTAGAAGACGAGAGGTGAAACGTCGAGGATAAGGACATTAACTTTAGGCAGTGAGGGTATTCCCAGAAAGTGTTGCCCATGAAACATCTTTAGAAACAGTGGACAGATCTTAGAGAATGTGAAAGTTTTAGAAAGTGATCCCTACAAAGAGAGCAAAGACATCCTCAGAAAGTGAAGATATCTTTACAAGTTTAGAAACTATCAGTCATCAGTGTGGACAGTTTTTACAGTGTGGACATGTTTGAGAAAGTCTGGACAGTTTTAGAAAATGTGAGAATGTTTTAGGAAGTGAAGGCATCTTCACTATCCATCAAGTGTTTTTAGGGAGCGTGGACATTTGTAGAGGGTGTAGACATCTTTAGAAGGACATCATCATGTCTGTGAAGGTTCTCAGTCATCCAGGTCATGGTTATCCTCGTAGTTTCAATCGTAGCATCTGGACTTGCTTGAGTTTCTCCAAGACATTTCACCTCTCATCTTGGAAGACGGGTGAAACGTCTTGGAGAAACTCAAGCAAGTCCAGATGCTACGATTGAAACTACGAGGTTAAGGACATTATCTTTAGGCAGTGAGGGTATTCCCAGAACCTGTGGACATGTTTTAGAAAGTTTGGACAACTTTAGAGAGCAAGGACGTCTTTATTGAGTAAGAACATTTTAGGAAAGTGAAGACATCTTTAAAAGTTAACTCATTTATAACCGGACTGCGGACATCCTTAGAAACGGTCAACATCTTTAGAAAGTGTGGACATTTTTAGAGAGCAAGGACCTTTTTTTTTCCAGAGTTAGAACAAGAAACGTTCAGAGAGTGAAGACATCTTTAGAAAGTTATAACAGTTTATTAGAAAGAGAGGATGTGTTTAGATGGTGAGGACATTTTTAGAAAGTATGGACATTGTTTTTCCTTGATAGTGGACATCTCAAGAAAGTGTGGCTTTATCTTTTTGAAGTGAAGATAACTTTAGATGATGTACACTACTGGTCAAAAGTTTTAGAACACCCCAATGTTTTAGTTTTTTAGCCGCCTATCACACAAGCTGTTGACTTTCAGAAACTTGTCTTCCGATTCTGTTGTGGCTTTGGGCCTGCCAGACCTCTTCCTGTCATAGTTTCCCCCAGTTTCTGAGTGCCTTTTGATGGTGAAGGAAACTGTACTCACTGACACCTTGACTTTCTTCGCAAGTTCTCTGTAGGAAATACCTGCATTTTTAAGTGTTACGATGGTCTGTCTCTCTTCCATTGTTAA
>OMNN01075759.1:13079-32251 GCA_900302755.1 Chromis chromis | reverse complement strand
CCAGCCACTAGTTACTCCCAGCCACTAGTTACTACCAGCCACTAGTAACTAGTGGCTGGTAGTAACTAGTGGCTGGTAGTAACTAGTGGGGCTTGTAGTAACTAGTGGCTTGTAGTAACTAGTGGGGCTTGTAGTAACTAGTGGCTGGTAGTAACTAATGGGTCTTGTAGTAACTGGTGGCGGTAGTAACTAGTGGCTGGTAGTAACTAGTGGGGCTCGTAGTAACCAGTGGCTTGTAGTAACTAGTGGCTGGTAGTAACTAGTGGCTTGTGAAACCTGCTTTGAAAAAAAATCCAAATTCTTAGACATATTTAAACTTTTAAAAAAAGTAACACAATAGTTACTTTCCCTGGTAACTAATTACTTTTATAGTGGAGTAATTCAGCTACTAACTCAGTTACTTTTTGGGAGAAGTAACTAGTAACTATAACTAATTACTTTTTTAAAGTAACGTGCCCAACACTGCCCATTACACACTGCTGGCCGAGAAGTTACAGCGGACCGCTGTTGCCAAGCAACCAAGAAGACGACGGACGCTCTGGGAGGAAACCCCAGAACTGGTCGTGACGTCATTCCGACCCAGCCCAGTCGACAGAGCCTCTGGCCATCTGCACTGCTCAAAGTAGGACCAAGTCTCTCCTCTCTGTTCTGATCTGGTTGATGTGATAATAACTTAATAACAAACCAATTTTAGCGTATCATTCGTTACAACCAAATGCATAGAACTATAATCTTAGATCGTTCGCTTTCACCATTAAGCCTGTTGATTGCGGGGCGTTGTCACCAGACCTTCGCCACACTGGTCTCATTTCATTGTTCTCATTGTTACGTTTATTTCTTTGTAAATAGTTCATGTTTGTTATCTTAGTAGTAGGCTATAGTTAATAAATATATCCATTTAGACCAATTCATGGTTTTGTGTATTTCTTTGTGTGGGATCTGAGGTCAATTTAATCAGAATTTACGATTCATTTATGAGACTGATCAAATTAATCCTATCAAAATCTCTTAGAGGGTTTGATCAAACATTATTTCCTCAGTAACCTGAGGTGGTGCCCCTCTTATTAACGAGTGCAAATTAAACATAAGCGTCTTCATGCTACAATGCCAGATGGCCAGTAGTGTTGGGAATTCCGGCTCTTTGTAGAGAACCGGCTCTTACGAACCAGCTCACTTATAAGAACCAGCTCTTTTGGCTCCAATATTAACTGGGCCCAGTTGTTCAAACTGAGACCAAACAGACCATATCTGCCCCACAAAAAAGTAAAAAAAGCAAATATACATTCCATGTGTTTACACAAAAGGTGTAATCTGGATCAAAATTATCCGGATTTTGAAATCCCTTTTTTTGCTATCCAGGATCACGTAATCCGTCTTACTTTTATCCCAGTTGTTCAAAGCAAAGATGGATTGGATCAGTCTGATCCAGATCCAAACTTTTCAAAATTACCAAATCCGGATAATGAGTGCTCTAAATTAGACTGCATATCACACTGAATGCTAGGTGTGTAAAAAAAAACAAAAAAAAACTGGTAGAATAGCCAGCATGGGGCCACTCAAAGTGTATTTATTTTAAGAAACAAAAAGAAAGCACAGAAAATACAAATACCCCATTTTCAATATCTTTTGACCAGCCAGATCATATCTGCCCCACAAAAAATTAAAAAAAAGCAAATATACATTCCAAGTGCTTCAAATTCAAACTTAAAATTTCAGTGTGCAACATATTGCTTGCTTGTATTGTCCTGCACAATATTGCTACAAAGCGGAATGTCCCTCTCTGTGATGAGGTCAATGATGCACCTGAGCCAGTTGAAAATAAAGACTTACCTCCGACTTTCTCTCAGAATGAGAGAGCGACTGGACATGCAGTGAAGGATGCCATTGTCATAAACTATTTTTGAACAATGATTTTTGGATGTGTATGTAAATATTAAGTTTCCAATTAGAGTTAGAATTGAATACTTTTTTGTTTGATTTTGACAGCTTTTGAGAGGATTATTTTATTTCTACCTTACTGGTCGTAGTGTGAAGTAGTCTATAATTTCAACTGTATGGTTTGAAAATCAGTTGAAAAAAATATCAATAAATAAATGTATATCTACTGCATGATAAATGTTATTTATTTGACCAGTTAGAAGTTAATTTAAACTTCTGCAGTTAATTAAAATTTCTCACCAAACTGCTGGGTTCAGAATAATCCTGATTTTTTTGGATCACAGTTACCCCAATCCTACTAAAAAGTTTTGAACAACACAAACTGAGGGTTTGATCCAGATTAAAACCAAAATTAGATTATGTGATCTAATCTGATCTCAGAATCCGTTTTTGGTTTTGAACAACCCATTTTCAAGAACTGATCCAATCCATTATGCAAAATCCAATCACATTACCTTTTGAACAACTGGGCCCAGATGTCCTCTAAGTAAATCCATTCCCTGAGCCTTAGTCATTTCCTACCTGATGTAGAACTTTCCCTATCTCCTCATCTTTCACATCTTCTACAGTGGAGCTGAAACTCGGATTCCCTATCATGTGGTTGACCAGGTTCTTTGAGAGGAAATGTGGTGCTGGTTCCCCGTGTACAATGGATACAGCAATCATCTTTCCTGCTAAAAAATACTCATCTTCCCTGCCAGCTGTTATACAGAACACAGAATTATCATGGTTAATTGCTACTTAGATCCGCTAATGAAAAAAAAAATATAAGCAGATGTTTATTAAAATTTTGATTTTAATAGTACAATCACTTCTCTAAGGGGAAAAAGACCCACCTCTTGAATTATATACAAGATAACGGCTTTCTGGAGGTCCATCGAAGATGGGCGATTCCTCAGATCACTCATAAGAAGTGTGAGGAATTCACGCCTTATGCCACCTGTATCCAACCCCTCTTCAAAGCAGCCAGCATCATCAGTAAACTAGATGAACATGTCGTTGTTGTCAGAGTATGTGCTGCATCGAAATCCTCGAACAGCTCCATCCCATACATCTGACCGTGATATATTGAACATGCTGACCTTCTTGTGGTCAATTGTCAGTGCCAAATGTGCAATAATTTCAGGTGCCTGCACTTTTGTGTCTCTAGAAAAAAAAAGGAAACTTATTTTAGACTCAGTGTGTGCATACTTCTCTACTGATTGCTCACACTTTGCATAATGTAATCATGTACAGAACCAGATGCTGGTTAATTGGATACAAATGCCTAAATTACTAACACAGCTTCTTCTGGGGGCAGATCTTTCTTTTTGTTATGATTAAGATCTTCAACATCATCTTCGCCGTCAATCACAATGGGTTCAAACAGGTTGGTGTAGTTTCTGCGGTGTGAAAACATCATGTGCACACAGTATTGATGCAAACAAACATAAATGCGTAAACATGCAGTTCCAGCTTTTTAGAACTAAACATCTAATTTGTGTCAAGAGTCAAATGTAAAAGAGTCAAAGTAAATACATTATAATAATTGTGTGTATCTATTATTTTGTCCAACCCCCTGGAATAATTACACATGAGACACAACACACCTGTAA
Organism: Chromis chromis; assembly: GCA_900302755.1. Lineage (NCBI taxonomy): Eukaryota > Metazoa > Chordata > Actinopteri > Pomacentridae > Chromis > Chromis chromis. The sequence goes on along the minus strand of OMNN01075759.1, from coordinate 28,718 downwards.
CAGGAGCTCTTGACAGTGAGACATTCACTGGTGCCTGGGTCGTTTCTGTGTTTATCCAAATCTATAACCTAAAAATACAGAAATGAGGATGAATAAAAATTAATATTAGACCAATTGATAACTATTTTAATATCCCAATAGATTACTTAAGGGGTTGAGATGATAATCTGTGGATTGTGATGTGAGGAGATGAAATTCAGTGGAAGACACTTTCACATTCAGCATTTTTCCCTGCTCACATAAAAAAGTTGCTGTAAATGTAACAAATATAACAAAATTGCCAAGTAAAAAAAAAATAAAAAGACATATACATATACATATCATTGCTGAGGACAGATCATTATAGGTCATGCCTATAACTTCATTTTTCTTTGCATCTTTACAACCTCTAAATAAAAAGAGTTTATATTTATCTGTTTGTGTACAGTATATTGATGAAAAAGTCATGTATGATAGTATGAAAATTGAGGATGTGATGAAATGTACTGTATAATAATATTGAGTGGATTTGGCAAATGGTGAATCGTAATCTAATAGCAAAGTGAAGGCAGTGAAGATGCTCTCCTGTACTCTGTTTTACTAATAAAATAGTTAATTACCTGTTGTACTTCATTTGCAAGCACAAGATCCTCAGCACTATTCCTTAGAGGGAAAAAAAAGCATATATCGTTGTGTACTATGAAAATATATTGTTGACACTGAAACCAAACAACCATCCAGACAATAAACAAGCAATGAAGTACTGTATAGTACATGTTCCAATTACCACATACAGTATGAATGACCAAAGTGTACATCTCATTAATACGTACTGTATACAAATGCAGTAAAAGCTAAAATTCCTTTGGTACTGTTGTAGTTTTATGTCACGTATATATTACCGCGTGTATCGTGGGTCCCAATTGTTATAATGAATAACAGACACGGAGGCGAGGCTGGATTACCATGTGCTCTTTTAGTGCGTGCACAACTAACAACAACGTTCACAGCACAGAACGAACACCACACACCGAGTGCCTCAGTCTAACACAGTCGAGCACCGAGTGCTCGATCAGGTTCACCACATCCCCCTTTTACAGAATGAGATGTGTTCAATATCAAATATACCAAATCTATTTCCTTGAGAGATAGTACCTACTCAGTATTAAGAAATCACATTCCAATCTCTATGTAAACATATCAGATAAACACATCTCTTAGGTTTAACTCTTAACACAACAACCTGCTTTCTTTAGAAGCAATCTTTTTCTTTTCCTTTTTCATAAACCTGTCAATAAAACATTTATAACAATGGATTGTCACAATTTGTCGTCTGTCTTTTTTCTGACAAATTTGAACACTCAGTCATTAGACCTTGAACTAGTCTCTGAACCTGACAGACCGTCTCACTGCTCTGCCACTTCTGGTGTAGTATGCAGGTGAACTGTTCACATTGACAGGCGGCAGAACCTGTGGCAGTGAATCTTGTGGTGGCAGTTCAGGAGACTCTTGTGTTTGGGAGTGTGTTACTTCTGAATCTACATCTGAGCCAGTGTCTCTGAACAGACTTGGATGTATCTTCCTCAGATGTCGCCTGTTCCTCCTTAAAGCCTGTCCCGCTGGAGTCTGTAAGCTGTAGGAGCGTGGCTCATGTCTGTGGGCTGTCACTATGGCTGGCTCCCAACCACGCCGTGTCTGCATGTGTACGGTCGTACCTGGGTCCAATGCAGGCAATGGCTTGGCGTTTCGGTCGTGGTATAGACGCTGCCGTGACTGCAAATCCTTTATCTTGCTGTGGACATGCTGTGGGGTAGACTGCTTTAGCAAAGCACTGGAGCATGGAAGTGTGCTGTGCAGAGCTCTTCCCATCAACATTTGTGCAGGTGTCATGTTCAGTCCTGTCACTGGTGTGTTCCTCAGTGACAGTAGTACAAGATGTGGGTCTGTGCCAGTTTGCATCGCTTTTTTCAGTGCATGTTTTACAGTCTTTATGGTCCTCTCCGCGAGTCCATTGGACTGTGGGTATCCAGGGCTGGAGTGTGTGAGCTTGAATTCCCATGAGGCTGCAAATGATCTCATCTCATAGCTGGCAAAAGGAACGTGGTCACTCACCAACTCTTTGGGGATCCCGTGCCTGGCGAAAACAGACTTCATTTTCTGGATTACTGTTTGAGCTGTTGAGTCAGGCAAATTCAGCACTTCAGGATATTTTGTCAGATAGTCCACTAATAACAGATAGGACTGACCTTTCAGTTGGAAGATGTCAGCCCCAACTTTCATCCATGGAGCTCAGGAACTTCATGTGTGATGAGCGGCTCCTTCTGCTGTTGTGGCTGAAATTGCTGGCACTGAATACATTTCTCCACTGTCATCTCTATGTCACGTGTCATGCCACGCCAATAGAGGACTTTTCTTGCTTTGGCTTTTGTGCGCTGGACTCCCTGGTGAGCTAGATGGAGTTTCTCCAAGATCACTTTTCTGAAGCTCTGTGGTATGATGATGCTGATGTTGTGTCGCATTGGCCAGTAGCTGTGAAGGCTTTTGTCCAGGCTGTGTCTTCTCGCAGGCCAGCCGTCCAGATGTTTCTTACACACAGCTTGTAATACACTGTCTGCAGCAGTGGCGGTTTTCAGCTGGTTGAGTGTCTCCTCACTCAATGCATCCGTGGCCTCCATGGCGTATACAACTTTCTCATCACAGGGGTTCTCGCTCACAATGTCGTCTTCTCCGCTTGTCGTGGCTCGTGACAGTGTATCTGCAATATACATGTGTTTGCCTGGGGTGTAAGTAATGATCAGATCATATCTTTGCAGTTGCAACAACATGCCTTGTAGTCGTGCTCGTGCTTTGTTCAGCGGCTTTCGAACTATGGCCTCCAGAGGCTTGTGATCTGACTGCACAGTGTCTGGTCTGCCAAAGACATACTGGTGGAATCTTTTGGCTGCAAAGACTATGGCAAGTAGCTCCTTCTCTATTTGAGCGTACCTCTTTTCAGTATCTGTGAGTGCACGTGAGGCATAGCAGATAGGCTGCCCTTCTTGTAGCAGGCATGCTCCTAGTCCATCCTTTGATGAGTCTGCTTGTAGTGTAAGTGGCTTATTTTGGTCATAAAACCTCAACACTGGTGCCTGTGTGAGAGCAGTCTTTAAGGTCTCTAGCGCTGCACTGTGGTGTGGACAGCACTGCCATACTGCGTCCTTCTTAAGGAGCTGTCTGAGCGGTGCTGTCAGTGAGGCTTCATTTGGTACATACTGCGCCAAGAATTTAATCATTCCCAACAGGCGTTGGAGGCTTTGTTTGTCCTCTGGCGGCGGCATGTCAATGATTGCCTTGATCTTTGCGTCGTCAAGCCTCTGTCCTGCTGAGGTGATTATGTGTCCCATATATTTCACCGTGTCAACTTTGTACTGTATTTTGTCCTTGTTAAATTTTACATTTGCTGACTTTGCCCTCTCCATCACTTTATGAAGGATTTAATCATGTTCGTGTTCTGACGCTGCAGCTATAATCATGTCGTCTGCAATGATGTGTACACCTGGGATGTTACCAAAGGTCTCACAGTTCTTTTGCTGGAACACTTCGCTGGCTGACTTAATCCCAAAGGGAAGCCTGAGGAAGCGGTATCGGCCCCATGGTGTGTTAAAGGTGCATAATTTTGAAGATGGCTCGTCCAGCTTAATCTGCCAGTATCTGTCTTTTTCATCCAGGATGGTAAAGATGTTTTTTCCTGAGAGTTTGCTGCACACATCTTCAGGAGTAGGGATGGAGTAATGTTGGCGTTTGACAGCTTTGTTCAGGTTACAAGGGTCCAAACACACCCTTAGTGAACCATTTTTCTTCTTCGTGGCGACGAGGCTGTTTACCCATTCAGTCGGTTTGTTGACAGGTTTTATCACCTCTCTCCTCTCCAGATCTTGCAGTGTGTGTTTCAGTGAGTCCATGATCGAAAGAGGTATGTTTCTGCAGCCATGGATCACAGGGGGAACAGATGAGTCAATGTGTACATGATGTACTCCAGGAAACTCACCCAGTCCTGTGAAGACCTCAGCATACTGTTCGATCAACTCCTTTTTGGTTGATGGAGGCTTTGGCGGCTGTGAGGGTGTTGTGAGTGTTTCTACCCTCTTCACCAGCCCCAAATCTGTACATGCTTCACCTCCCAGAATCGCTTTGTCTGCCTTTCTGGCTACATGGATCTCTATATTGGCTGTGTGTCTGGCGGTTTTGCACTGCAGGAATGCAACGCCACTTGAAGGCATGCGGGCTCCACCAAAAGCAACTAGCACAGTCGTTGTGGGGTGCAGCTGGATGGGACCTGGCAGCTGCTTAAAAATGGACATGGGCAGCACACTAGCATCAGCACCTGTATCAAGTTTGAATCTTATTGCTACACCTCTGATGCTGGCTGTTTTAAACCATTTGCTGTCCTTTGTGTGGCTCGCTGCTTCTTCTCCGTCATTGCTTATCATGCCAATATACAAGGAATCCACTTCACTTTCAATGTTATTTACAGTCTTAGCCTTTAAGTTGTCCCGTTTCTCACCAACTGTGCGACTTACCTTATAAAAGTGATTATTTTTTCCACACTTGTGACACACTGCTCCATAAGCTGGGCATTGAAGAGGCTCATGCTGTCTTCCACATTTCTGGCAGTTCATTATCATCTGTTTCTTGGCCTTGTTGAATCTGCGGCCCGTTCTTTTGTGTCCTTTTGTTTCCGCCATAACGTCTATTGGAACATCACATGTGACAGGAGTCATCTGCATCACCTGTATTTGTGTCTTGGTGAGTTCTGTTGACCTACATATGTCAATGGCTCTCTGAAGTGCGAGTCCATTTTCACGGAGTAGTCTCTCTTTCAGACGAGGATCACTGATGCTGAACAATAGCTTATCCCTCAGCATATCATCTTCACTTTGGCCAAACTCACAGTCTTTACTTTTCAGACGCAGCTCTATGATAGATCTGTCCACTGTAATTCCTGATGACATCGCATGGGACCAGAACTGATGCCGTTCAAATACAACATTCTTCTGTGGGCTACAGTACTCTTTGAATGCTGTGATAACATCCTCCATCGTTATGTCATCATCTTCAGATGGAACAACATAGTGTGTTATACACTTCTAATGCTTCCTCACCTACACTCAGGAGTGGAGAATTCTGGTCCTCGAAAGTAAAAATCCTGCATGTTTTAGATGTTTCCCTCTTCCAACACACCTGATTCAAATGATCATCTCATCATCAAGCTCTGCAGAAGCCTGATAACGATCCTGACCATTTGAAACGAGGTGTGTTGGAAGAGGGACACATCTAAAACGTGCTGGATTTTTACTTTTGAGGACCAGGATTCTCCACCCCTGCCTACAGTATGAAGCAGGATGGCTATTTTAACCTCCTCCTTTTTCTCTGACGCTTCTGAAGCAGTCATGTACATGTGAAAACGTCGTTCCCATCTGCGCCAGTTTTCAGCGACATTGCCGGTGAGTATCAGCTGTGACGGCGGCTTGAACTGCTCCATTCTCACGTTGTAGCTGTCCGGTGTTAGCAAAATGCTAGTCCTTTCGAGTTTGCACACAGTCCCTCGGCTCACTCTGCAACTCCGTCTTCTGACCCATGTTGTAGTTTTATGTCGCGTATATAATACTGCAGGAATCGTGGGTCCCAACTGTTATACTGAATAACAGACACAGAGGCGAGGCTTGATTTCCATGTGCTCTTTTAGTGAGTTCACAGCACAGAACGAACACCACACACGCGCACCGAGTGCTTGATCAGGTACACCACAACCAATGGTGACACTCCTGGAACACAAGTAATTACCTGTCTTCCTGCTGCTGGTTTCTGCCCCCTTTCCCTTTGCTAACTTTATTGTGCTGCAAGTGTTTCAAGAAATTGCTTTGTTAAACAGAATGGAATTATTGTAATAAATCTTATAGTGCATTTTCATAAAGATTTTAATTATTCTTTTGCATTTTTTAAGCAACTCTTTCCACAGGCACTCCCAGCCATTCAACATTCAGTTATTCAATACATTTATTTTTGTTCTATATGAATAACATCTGTCTTGTTTCATTTAATGGACTTGTGTGGCCTGTGTATGACCAAGGTGGGATTCTGGGTTTATATAAAAATAATTCCTGAGCTGGGGTAAGACTCCCCAGGTGGCATTTTCAGATTCAGTAGATTCTTGTTCTTCCTCCCTCCCTGCCACATTTAGATCATTATCAGCTGGAATATTATTCTGTGAGTCTGCTGGAGACTGAGAGTCTAATTGGACAGTATTTTGGTTTTATGGTGCCATCTATAAATGTCACATCCCCGACAACCTTTGCTCTCATGCAGCCCCATATTATCAGTACCACCTCTGTGCTTCACTGTTGGGACAATGTGTTCACTATAGTCCTGGCTAGGATCAGAATACACTGCATCCAATGTGAGTAAACAAATTCACTTTAGTCTCATCTGACCAAAGATTGTGCTCCTAATGTCCATCAGGCTTCTTATCTTGATAGCAAGTTTGATCTTGCAGTTTTGCTCCAAACATCAAGCAAGGATGTTTCTCCCTAGAGGTCGACATTACATTCTACCTTTCAGTGTCTGAGCTGTTAGACAAAACTCTAATTTTGACTGATAACTCCTTTGCCAAGTTTAAAGCACTTGCCTGTCTGTTTTTCAGAACTAGATTGTACAAATAGCACACGGTTTATGGCATCATTATGGGAGGATGACCACTGTAGCTCTGATTAGTGGCACTATGACTTGTTCTATATCTCCTGATTATTGCTGCAACTATCTTTCAGCTGATTTTGAGCTGGTGCAGATCTTCCTGTAACCTGTTCCATACTTCTTTTTGGAATTTTTCAATTCCTTTGGTAATTCTTTTCCATTTAAGGCCATGATGCAGACAAGCAAATACACATAGCCATATTCTTGCAACAATGTTGACTGGAAATCGCAGATGTACTCAATTTTGTTTCAGTGATTTCAGATTTTCTGACGGGTGTGCCAGTGAATTTAAGTGTATTGACCTTTATTGCATTAAACTTGTTTTTGATCATTCAAAGGAGAAAATGCTCTACTTGTCAACTTAGAAATTATGTAGTTATTGAAAAGTGATGCCATTTTGAAACATTTTGAGACATTTAAGTTATAATGCCTGTGCATTATAACTTAAATGTTACATCTGTTTATCGTAGAGTACAAGATTCACATCTCCTTGGAAACGATGCAACATGAGTATCTATGTTCTCTGGAGGATCGTTCCAGAGTTCCTTTTGGTAACAGCTACTGTTTCCTGCTTCAAGGTCGTGAGAGAGTCTGTTCTGCTGAAGTACAGGAAGTGGGACATAACAGAATTGGACGGCCTAATCCTTGACAAACTAAATCTGTTCTTTATGAACTGAAATAGAGAAAATTTGCACATTGAATGACACTGCACATATGCAAAAGGCCTTTTCTTGGAAAATTCAGTTTTGTTTTCTTATTTGTGGATGGAGATTTACCTGGAGGGTGTTTTGTGAGATGAACAATAAAACCCGACAATGCACCTTGATTTCATAACAACAACAATGATATGAGTAATATCATCTTACTTTCATATTCAGCTTTACAAAGCTGCTGGGTTATTTAACAATATTCACCTAATATGGTGATAACATTCTCTTTCAGCATTTTCTTTTGTTTGGTTGCTGACACTTTCTGGGAAAGTTGTCCTTGAATTTGCTGATAACATGCGCACAAAATGTCAGACAGGCAGAATATTAGATTTTTCTGAAAGTTTCAGTGATACATACAGTATATCCACAGATTTAGTCATTCTGCCAGAGTCTGATATTTGGCATGAGCCTTGTACCACACCAAACCTAATCAAGACTATAGCGAGAAACAATCTGTACCCATTGATTACTTGTCCCCAGCAAAAGCTTTCATGGCTTTGCTGTGACTCTAGAAGCAACAGAGTACAGGATTTTGGCAACTATTGACCAGAGGGGAAAAAGGTTTATATGGACATTCATTTGTGCCCCTCTACTTTTCCCACCACCATAAACTGAACACATTCTGTTTTGGTCTATGCCAAAAATGTTTTGTTCCACTCTTAAATTTATAATATTTAGTAAGTGGTTTAAGTTACAATATGTGCAGTTTTTCATTTTGTGTTGTAACGTTATCAAAGATTAATGTTGGGAACAGTAATGTAAAATGGGAAACACCAAAGCTTATGGAAAAAATATATTTTTTAAAGAAAATAAATCACAAGTAATCGAAGAGAAAATCCACCTGCCCATTTGCTCAGCTGCCCTGTGGACATTGTGGGGATATTGTTATAAAGATGGACAAACCCACTCTGATGTCGGTTTGTGGAACAGCGGTTTTGTAGCTCAATGTAGTGGCTCCAGCTGTTGCCACTTGACAGTGCCTTAGTCCTTAAAACTCCCAGCTAATTCAAAATGAGCAAAGAGTCAAAGGAGCCACACAATCACATTAGATAAAGAGCCCAAAACAATTTATTGTACCAGGCTGTAAACATGTTTATTTCTGCTGCAAAGTTGGGCTTTTTAACATGGGCAGCTATGAGGCTTGTCTCACTTTTGGTGCCAGCCTCAAGTGGCCACTGGGGGACCTGTGGTTTTTGGCACTTTCACTTTGGCTTCATAAGACTTCAACTTGGTTGTGAATGGATTAAGACAGACAATAAATTGTATTGAACTTGGTCTTTCAATTTGCCAGAAACTGCTGCTTTATGTCTTATGCGTACACACTTGATATTTCAGTATTGCTTCCAGCCACTGGATGCAGGACTGAGCGCTCAAGTCCAGAAATTTTGTGCTCTCAGATTTAATTGACATGGGCTGTATTGACTTTAATGGAAGGCAGGAGATTTCCATTAAAGTATGTAGTTTTATCTCAAGTGATGCTTATTTTCTCCTGAAAAGTTTGTGAAAGGTCAATCCTTTCATTAACCAACTACTTCTTGAATTGAATGTTTTTACTCGGACTGATTAAATCAATCTGTGCTAAATTTCAGTACCTGAAAGCGTATCTGGGTGAGAGGGAGAAGAGTTTGTGAGAAACTGAGAGAGCAAGATGACGGACGCATCTGAGAACAGTCACTATGCACATTCAGTCAAAAAATGCGTGGGTGGAAGGATTGTTGTTGCCTTTTCCCTCTAGAATAAAATCAATCCGGAGTGCACAAATGGTTAGTATCATTAACATCTCTGCACAAATTTGTCCAAAACAAATACATTCAGGTTTACTCTGAGAAATTAGTGTTTGATATGCTTAACACAATGCTGCCGGAGACCCAACTCTTCCATTAAGCCATTAATTTAAGGAGTCTTTCCAGATCTCCAAACTGTAGCAGGGAGACGTGTAGTTTTTGGCAAAGAGTCTTTACTCTAGCGTGGCGTGTAGCTGCTACTAGTCTTAACTGTCTGGTCCAATGTGGGGTGACGTTGCATGAACCGGGTATTTATTTCCTTTTCTTTGGCAGCAAACACAGTTCACAATATTTGGATAACTCTTACTGTCATCTGGGCCTATCTAGACACTTTGTGTCTGCGGTAACTTGGCTGCTCATTATGTGTTTTGTGTATATTTAAGATTGTCTTTATGTCCTTGCAGATATGAGTCAGTCTTACCTCAATAATAAACAACTGCAGTTGTCACGGAGCACTCTTAAGTATAGATAAAAACCAACAAAAAAACAAACAAGACTGCGGCTTTACATTCAGATGTCATAAACATCTGGTTATGTATTCTTACAATTTCAAGGATGAAGCCCTCAAGGTTGATCCTTGTTTTCAAGTGAGCGTTCAAATACAATACACACGTAAATAAATAAAAAAGTGTATAAGTGAGGGGAAAAAATCAGTGCAAACCTAGTGATGGTGTACTTCTGGATTAATCCCCCAGACAGCAACAAAGGGCATAACAGAGAAAGTAAACAGCAAATTCATGTGGCTGGCATTGTATTTACGGTAAATATTCACATCCTTTGGGGAGTAACCTTACTCTAATAGGGGCTGTAAACGCTGAAAAAGACAAACAAGGTTGCCAGTTTGGGCAGCCGTTGGAGACAGACATCCTCACACTCGCTCACACTTTGGCCTTTAGACGGAGTAAATAGAATCTACTGACAATGTTTACCCACAGGCCATCCAGATCTAATCAAGTGCTGAAAAACGCAGAAGTAAATGAAAACGCCACAAATCTTGTACTGCACCACTGCTTTGCCACTGCTGTTTTAAATAGATCAATTGCCTCCGCTCACATTGTCAGGCCCTTAATATCCTCCCCCCAGGCTTGTGGTTTAGCTCTTTAGTCCCATAAAAATAGACTTGATGGATGGCTTTGCAGCACTCTGACAGAGGCGAGGGAATCCCCAAACTGCTCCCCCAACCCCGCTCCCTCCACCACCAATCCATCCACCCTCCTGGAGCCAGTTGGCTGGCTGTTGTTCAGCACTTTGCCAGCCTCAGTTTTCTATTTTTTCTTTTTTCTTTTTTTTGATTGAATCATGAGTGCACAATACTCAGCAGTTCTTACATGGGTCAGGCAGATTGAGGGACGAAGTTTATCTGTTGCAGATGTTCAGATTGTAACCTAGAAGCATAAGGGAGAGAAAAAGACACAAAGAGGCAGCCAAAGAGGAAAAAAAGAATCCTTGTAGCATGTTAGTCATCCAAGCTGAGTGGTGCTAAGAGAAGTGAGGTTTGATAAGAAATTAACAATGCCTTTCTGAGTGTGTATTTTACTCAGCTGCCACCCTTAATTTTAAATAACACATCCCCTTTTCATTCACCATGAATAGGTTGAGAGATATTGATCAGCCATCTGGTGCTCTCAAGCCAAAGGCTAATATCCGCTGTTTACTACATATAAATCTTCAGTTGGTACGCTAAATAATGCAATACCAGGCAGGGAAAGCGTGAGTGGGAGCGTGAGTGAGGAGGCACACAAGGTTGTACATGGCTCATACAAATAGAAAACACTCCAGATCTGCCAATGATCATACTAAACTGAGACATTTGTCTCTGTTGGTTTTGTCCTGCTGTCCCCGCTTTGGGATGATTAAACTCCATCAGGTTGTCCAGGATCAGATGAAACCTTTTTAAGACGCACTATGAAAAATGAGTGTGTTTGCTGGTAGTTTTGTTTCAACATTACTCAATGTAGGACACATTGTTCTACTAGCACGAGTCAGCATGAAGCATGGAAACAGCTGGAAGGAGAAAAAAAAGCTTTACAGCCTTTGACCTTTTAAAGTAAATTGCAAATACTCCATTAATGATTTAACACAGGCGTTACAATAAAAGATATGTAAAATTCAAGGTGCCCATCAACTTGAGAAATTCATAAACTGTACATCTTTGCTCTTACTCAAGGTCTTATGCCTTAACAATAGTCTCACTGAAAAGACAGACTGACAAAGAAGTCCCAGGTGTTTTTTCAGAACAGCTGGCAAAAACATAAATAAATAAATAGATAAATATATATATGTACTGTGGTGCAGATAAAGCATATTTTGAAGTTAAAAAAAAAAAGCATTTCTTATCATCTCACATTCACAGACATCCAGAGTTGGCTTCATTTTTTCAATCCATTTGTGAAATTTAAATTCCACAGCTCAATATGTAAAGTAACTATAGCCCTTAGTGCAAAAACTCTGGAAGGCCTTTGTTAAGCAGTTGTGCCATTTCTCTCGCATGGAGCATAAATCAGCTGCCAGTATTGTGGTGATGTGTGAGGGGTCATGGGGAGCAAAATATCCTGCTGAGACCTGATGATTACTTCACAAGATATGTAAGCAGCAGCCTTAGGCGGAGGCCCACCTGGTTACTGCTTCTATGTGCATTCTGAATCCCAATGACTTTGAAAATAGCACAAATCTCCTCAGTGCAGTACAGGCTGTAGCCACACTTTTACTTGCTGATTATGCCTCTGCTTTGTTTTTATTAACATCCCGCAGGTTTAGGCTCTGCCCTTTAGTGCACATCAGCTTCTAAACCGGATCTTTTCTGATTCGCCTTCGGTCTTTGTGTGCCAGAGCTACTGTCTCCTCCAGCTAATGTTTCCTCTCTGGTCCCCTCCATGTCCGAACTCTCGAAACAAGCCTTATGTGTCATTTACTCTTTAAGGTGTATTAAATGCATCAGACCGTGGGGTGTATTGATTATTTAAAAGCACCACAGGATGAAATAGATGTGCCAGCAGTGAGAAGGAGCAGAGGGCGAGCTGCATAAAACAACCAATTATATCATTCTTCACCCTCGCCTGCTGCTCTAGACTGGGCACTGGAATTATGGCTATTTAAAACATTACACAGAAAGCAACAAGGGCCTGGGTGGAATATGAATGTATTCTGCTACATTCTGTTCAACCCTAACCCTTCTCTTGTAGTTATTGTCCTCAATTTTGGCCACTTTAAAGAAGGAACGGAAGGTCAGTAGAGAGGCTTAGAGATTTATTTGTTTTTTTTTCTTCCTCTCTCAGGATTTTTTAGGGAGACCTTTTTCGATTTCCAGCAGAAGACTTCTCCCACAAACCTGTCACTGACAGCATTCATGTGCCGGAATTTGATATTGACACGGCCTGGATGGAAAAAGTAAAACCATGAAACTTTGAAACACAACAAACAAGCAAGCGAAAAATGTCTCAATCTAAATGGTATGACATCCCGAAACAGCCATCGAAGGGGAATAAAAAAAAAAGAAAAATGGAAAGACAAAATAAATACTGAAGCTACCATTTCCAGCAGTCACAGTGGCACAGTGTCGAAAGAAAATGTTGACAAAGGACGTTCAACTGAAGCGTTAGCCATTTTTTCACCCTTGAACTCCTGGCTATGTGATCTCTCAGGAGCTCTTGCCAGTGGGCACTGGTGCAGCAGTGGCTGTGTTCTGCTTCCTGGACTGGAGTAAACAGGAGGAACGTTGGGGATGTGATGCTGCTGGACTATCAGGCAGCACACAGCACTGCCTTTGACGGGCTGGTGTGTGACTACTGGCATCACTACACAGACTGAGTACCATCAGCAGATGTACAGGCACACACACTACATGGCACAGCGCAGAGTCACAGTGTAAAATCACTTTGTAGTCAGTGTGCATCACACCCCAGAGGCATGCGTGTGTGTATATAGTGTGTGTGTGTGTGCGTGTATGAAGTGCTGTGTGCCCCTGGGCTCATGGGTGCTGAAGGGGAAGGTTAAGCTGTAGCCAGATGTTGCAAGACACTGCTCCAATAGACTCCCCAGTGTGAGCTGAGAGGATTATGAAAAGGGCTTTCATGACTGTTACACTGTTGTATTTATTCTTGTCCTAGGTTGTGAACTTTTATTTCGACAGAAAGCAAAACAAAGAATCAAAACCAAACAGCATTTATCTGCTTTTGAAGAAGGGTACGTGAGGGTGTTTGTGCAGTTTCTTAAATAAATTGGTGTAAATGACTGTTAATAAGGGAGGTTGATGGCTAATGTCATCCCCCTTGAGCTTTTTTAATTTACATGCACAGTGATTATTGTCCAATATTGGCTGGAAAAAAATCAATAAATGCTACAAAGCTTATGTTTTACATTTCAGTTGGACAACTCTCCCAGATTGGAAAACTTGGATTTTAGCAGTATAGGAAACAAGCTGTGCTAATACTTCTATATAATAAGGTTTCTCAAAGACTAAATTCACACTGTGTCACTGTGGACTCCTTTACATCTTGGTCCTCTTTGTAGTTTTTGCCTCTCTAGGTAGAGTCTGATAAGAGGATCTTGGCCAGTGGGATCTTCTGACCTTTGAGTTTTCTTTTTTGTGCGCATGTGGTGAACAGTGTTAGCTACCCCAAGCCCTCGTGGGCTCTGATAAGGGCCAACTTGACATCAGGGAGAGAAACTTACTGGAAGACAGTGTGCTATTGTGGCACATTGTTACAACGATAACAAGACCCCCTTGTGATTATGAAGTGTCAGATCAGGGGATTTCATGAACCTGTGTTGGCTTACAGCCTCTTTTTTCCTCACAGCTCTCTTGGGATGGTGCTCTGGAATGTCGCCTGGGAAGAAGAGGATTATACATTCTGGGAAATCATATGGAATTACAGCCTCAGTGGTTTTGGCGTAATGTGAAGTCCAAAGATGGCTGGGTTGGAGAGAGGATGAAAGAAGGTGGGGAGAAAATAAGTGCTGGCAGGGGAGGGTGGGGGTCAGTGAGGGTGATTAAGTTTTTTTTTTTCTCCTCTCTTTTAACAGTATGGCGGCTTTTCTTTGCTTTTTACAGTCTCTAGTTCCAGTATAACCTGTGAGCCTGAAGCTTAAGAGGATAATGGTGAAGTATTCAGCCACATGATGTGGAGGCAGAATTCTGTATTTTTGTATTTGTCATAAAACACTGAATTTGGAAAAAAGGCAGCAGAGCTCCAGAGGACTGTCACTTGCATATATAAATTTACTCTCCTTTTCTCGACTGCTTCACTCCTCTGACAGTGAAAAAGCTAAACAGTGAATTGGAATAACTAAATGTAACACAGTACTGTATTATGTAGAGAAAGGGAATTTGATAGATTACTTGCTACTCATGGGAGAGTAAGGATTCCAAATGAGCTATCTACTACATAAAAAATATCACACTGATTGACAGTTTTTTTCTTTGGATATGAAAAAAGGAGCATTATAAATAAACATTAACATACTGATTCATTTTAAGGGCTTTGATTTTTAAAGTAATTAGAGTTTTGATGATGCAGTCATTTCTCCTTTTGAATTGTTTAAAAAAAGAAGTTCAGGTATCCTCCTTAAATAGATAGTGCATTTTGGTATTAAAGCTGGCATGTATTTGATTAAAGACGGAGCTCGATCTCATATTCTGCTTGTTGTCCGGACTGTCGGAGCTCCACTGTCAGTCAGTTTTTGTATCACAAAAATCCACATCCCAGTTAATCAAGATTCTTCTTTTGTCCGCCGTAATAGTGATGTATGCTCAGTGATAATATGCAGATAGGATGCACACTCCGGACTCAAACTTGATACAGAGCGATTTGTTTTTCTTGGATAATGGAAGGAGACAGGACTAAAGATAGAAGTCTGGTTCTTGTTGCAAGTGCGGTGTCTTAGCTGTCGATGCTGCTCACACAGTGTGACTGTGAATGCCAAGTGGAGCTGAGAGCAGGACCTTTGATCTGCAAACCAAGCTTTTAAAGGGAATGTCAGACCCACTGGAGTGTACACGGCATACCTGACATATAGGTGACGTTGGTGTTTTCTTTTTATGTTGTACGTGAAATATTTCACCCGAAATTGATTAATCGTACTGTACGCGGTGCTAATACACACAGGTTGCGGTGGAGTTGGGCAAAAGAATGTCTGTATCTAAAGCAATTCGGTGCAACAGCACGGCAAACATTAGCCAGTAGAGTCGAATCAACACCTCTTTGATACAAAAACAAACAAAAAAAAACCTCTACAAACTTCACAGTAGTAGGATTTTTTTCAGATCTCTTGCCTTGGATTGCATTAGATTGTATCACTGTATATGTAAGATCAACCCCCAGGAAGCGTATATCATTAGACATACATAAACAACAAATAAACTTTACTGTAAGATATATAATTATTGAGCAAGAATTAATAAATATTCATTGCAGTTTTCACAGATAAAAAAAAAAAGC
>OMNN01075759.1:0-10594 GCA_900302755.1 Chromis chromis | reverse complement strand
AATTTGCCATTGGTTATAACGATACCCATTGTCAATAAAGTGCTGGGTATTTTAATGGGTAAAAGTTGGTGTTTCAGAAGTTCATTTCAGCTCATTTACAGCAGCTATTTTGCCATGTTCTCAGTGGCAGTGATCAAAGGCACCACTCAGTCTGTTCCACAGACATTAAAGGAAAGAAATGATTTACCTCTGCAAATGAAATACCTCCTGGAGAGCCATGCCACTGCATTTCAATGACTCGCTCGAAAATCCAACAATCGCATGTCGGGGAAATATTGAGGGCACGAGGTTGTGTTAATGGTTTGCCAATCAGACTGTCCTGCCATTTTGATGAGTGCATTCAATTAGATTTTCATATCAAATGAAATTCAGCAGCACAGTAATTGGTTTGATCATGCTTTGATTTCACACATTGACAAAATAGAAATTCTGACTGCTGCCAAACACGGCATACTGTAAAATATTCAGTACATTCTTGCAAACATCAATGAGAAAAACACCGCAGCCAGATTTCATACATTGATGGAGTAAACTTAGCGTTTGTGATAGCACTAAAGCAGCAATCATTCTGACAAGTGTGGAGAAAGTTATTGCTTTGCATTTGGCATCGGTTGGAGAGCTCAAGTGCTCAGGGCTGAAAGAAAGTGTGCTATGTTGACGGCCACCAGCCTCTTGTCTCCAGAATACCAAACGTCTATCAGACCAGCCTCTGG
Organism: Chromis chromis; assembly: GCA_900302755.1. NCBI lineage: Eukaryota > Metazoa > Chordata > Actinopteri > Pomacentridae > Chromis > Chromis chromis. The sequence continues at coordinate 9,881 of OMNN01075759.1, read as the reverse complement.
CTCGGTGGTTAAAGACAATGTCGTGTCACCGGTTCGACCCCAGTCTATTAACGGCTATGTGTCCTGTCAAAGTGTCCTTTAGGACTCGTAATTCTCATCTGGTCACTCAAAATCAGTCACTTTACCAGTGTCAGATAAATCTTGAATACGTGCAAGAAATCGAAATGAGATGTTCTTCAAAGCTGGCCCCTGACCTCTCCTCCCCAATGATGCTGTACATGTTTGTCAGATTTCCTTCTGGCAGCATTCCTGATCATTGTCCCTGATCACCAGTACAATCATTGTCTATCATGCATCTGACACTCTCAGTAGACACAGAAAAGCATAATTACAGTATGTATGCATGCACACATGCCCTGAGGCACAGAGATATAGAGCTCTTCTTTTGAGGAATACTCTCAGCCCCTTTCTAGCCATGAGATAGATGAAAAGACTGACACCACTTTTCACTCTATCTGCATAATAAATATGAAGCAACAGCCAGCAGCAAGTTAGGTTTGCTTAGCATAAAGACTTGGAACAGGTTCAGTCTGGCTCTGTCCAGAGATAATCACAGGCTGGCCTCTAAAGCTCATTTAACATGTTGTACATTGCTTTTTAATCCTTCCAAAAATGCAGTTAAGGGTTATTTGGGGGTATGTTTGGGACCATTTATTGGCTCGGTGCTGTAACTTCCTTAACTGGTTGCTTGGCAACTCCTTGGCATCAACAAGACACCAGAAAGTTACTGCTCGTGACCAATAAACAGCCCGACCCAACACCCCCTGTAAAACCGCAACATCTTTTTCACGCTTGAGTTTTTGAATGGATTTATTAAACCTGATAAAACATGTTAATTAGGGAGCTTTAGAGGTGCTGGTATGTGTAGCTACTTTTCGCCTTTGTGGAGAGCCAGGCTACCTGTTTCTTTATTCTAAGCTAAACGGTGACTAGTTGCGATTTCACATTTACCCATCTTCTCATTCAGGTTTCAGCAGGAACACCTCTCATGGGAGACATTGTGTTCTCCAGTTTCTTCAATCAGTGCTTTACCTGTAGTGGTTGACATTCAAAAGGGCACCGATCTCGGGCACAATTTAACATAATTTATTGTAATGCTGGACATCTGAAGGGTGAGTTTCAAAGATAATCTCCAATCTTCAATTTGGGCCCAATGCTGCAGTTATGAGGGCGACTGGTGGGAGGGGTGAGAGGGAGGAAAAAAAGAGAAGATGGAAGGCACAACCTCTGTCAAGCTGGCTGGAAAATGGCAGGCTGTTTTAGTTCTTCCCATGGTGTCTTTGGGGCCTGAGTTCCTTCCCTGCCGAGTTTCACCACTGCTGCTCTTTGAAGTGTGGAGCCGGGATGTTCAGTTCAGTGCCACGCATGTACAGAAACACACAAGTGCTCGTGTCACACCCACACAAAGATGTGCACGCTGATATGCAGAATACATATATACATGAGAACTTCATTAACTACATGAATACGTTCAGACACTTTTTAAGAAAACTCAGAGTTATGAACCCAGTGTGGTGGTTTCTGATGTGCTTGCGGAGTTATTATTAATTATGCCAGGACAAGGCGGCTGCTAATGACAATAACTGTCACTCTCGGGCCACATTTTGTTTCTCAGGGCTTCTAAAACAGCAATTCTACTTTATAAACTGAAACTACAAAAACAAGAAAGGTTCTTACCATTTCATTTGGAGCTGTTTGTAGAGAGACAAAAAGGTCCAATTCCTTTTTTTCCCTCTAAAATTTTCCATTCAAACAACCGTTCCCATGAATGCTAATACAATAAACGCAATCTCTCCACTGTACTTCTAATAATATTTTATCTATGTGGGAGCAGTCATCACAAGTGTGTGTCACATCACATGTCTTTGGAGTGTGTCTCTGGAGAAAATTAAATGAGCCTTCTATCTCTCTCGCCTTTATTCCTCCCGCACCATCAGTGCTTGTTGTCAACATGAATGCTGCGGAGTCATTAAATGCATGGTCATCATTCCTGTTTAATCAGTTTCAGGCCAGGCAATAAGGGAGGGGGACTGGAGTCTACCGCATAAGGTTCTCCCTCAGATGAATTCTGCGTTCATTGATAAACCTCCCTTTAGCTTGTAACCTCACAATCCCTGCCTCCTTTCACGTAGCTCTTCCTGGCAATCTGAACATTTAAATTGGTTCTGCACCAGTCATAGTCGGGCTCTCCTTGTGCTCATCACTCACACAAGTGTAATATATTACAGATAGTGGAGATGGACTAGATTACGTTGGCAGCGGCTGTGATATGTGTGTATGTGCGCACTCTGACTGAAATCCCGTGTGTGTGTGTGTGAGGGGTGAGAATTTACACGTTTCATTTATTAAGCATGTTCATGAAGTGTGTCATCTGTACAGCAAAGGTCACACAAGGTGAAATTAACAGCTGGCAACAACATGATATAAATAATCTCCACTACGGCCAGACCCCACATAATATGATGTGTGTGCCAGTATATTGAAATTGCCTGCAGGAGAGGAGTTTTCGGAAATTTGCCATCTGCCTCCAATTTGAATGTAGTTGATAGTTTTGCTATCATCAGTCATATGTTTCTTGTTTGTGCAATGTTTAATGTTTTTTTTTCCTATTATTTCACAGGTGCCAGGTTAAGGCACGTCTAAATCACACTGACAGTGCTGCACACAATATGTAAGAAAAACCTAAATTAAAAAATAATTGATCCTAATTCTATGAGGTTGCTTTTGCACCTGTGGTTTGGTTTATTTATTGGCTTCTAGTTTTGGCCTTATTTCTGTTCACACTGGCTTTTTTACAAACTAACCACAAGCTGTAAGCATGAAGTCACGTGAAGTGACAGGTCACCTATAAATTGCACGGTTTAGCTGACTGCCATCCTACATCATAGGCAAAGCTTGGCTCCACATGAGGAAATCAGATTCTGGCATGAAAGCAAGTCATCCTGTGCTCCACTGCAACTTATGTGCATATTTATGTTCTCTGGTATCATAAAGTCGCATCATCAGTCGAGATTCCAGCTTAACCTTATTTTATACATCTAGAAGAGCAAGGAGAAAGGTAATGGAAATGAAAAGTACGATACAAGCTCATTACACCTCTGTTTTAACTCTGTTTTTAGCATCTGATTAATCAGGAAAACTCCCAGCTGTAACTTTCCGATAAGATCATTTCTTTGACTTTCTTTCACGGCCACAAAATGAGCTTCTAATTAATTATCCGTCATAAAATCAAATTTTTTCATTTGCAAAATCCTTTGGTTGGTCCATTTAGCTTTCATACCACAAGAAAATTGTACTGACCTTCTCAGGGCATTTTTGAGCATATGCTGTTTTTATTTTTTATTTTTTTTCCTTCGTGAAAAGAAACCAAACCAGAGGGAAATGCAACAGGTGTACAAAGGCATCCACTGACTCAGAGCAGACCCTCTTGGTCCAATCATTTTGTGTGAGGCAGAGGCTGATTGACAGTTTCACACCAGCTCAAATAAAATGTACTAACCAGGCACCAGAGTTTGATTAAATTGAACCAAACAGGAAAATCAGAAAATACTATTTTGCCTATACCTCCAACATTTACTGTGAATATTGTTATTTCACACTCAGCTGCAGGATTATTCCCTTCCATCATGCTGCAGAGCGTGGGCTCATGCGAGGATGACGCACATGACATCTGTCTAACTCAATCTATTTAATTGAATTTTAGTACTTCACAATAACTGCTGTACTGTAGTACCTCATTTACACTGACAGATGCGATGTGTGCTTCAGTAATATAAAAATGATATTTGTCCAATACAGAGTGCATGTCGTATGTGCGCGGTGCAGATGGGGGGTCGACACAGGTGGTTCTGTATGTGATTAGATGAATGTTGAACTGCACCAGACACTTTTTAATATGGTCTTTACTGAGCCACTGCTGGCTATTTGCAGTGCTACTGGACCAGAGAAGTAGATCACAGAGCTCTGAACAGCTGAACTGAGTACAAAAGAATTCACACACAACAACAGATGTGAATAAATTGTAAATCACCATAATCGTGTTCCAGGAGGCCCTAAGAAATGGATGATGTCATTAGGGGCACAGCCGGTGCCTGGTCCCAGAACAGCCTCTCAGGTGGAATGTACTGCAGTCCTACTATTCCCCTGTCGAAAGGTAATGTAGAGTCCAATATCTCCCTTCTTCTCAGAGGGGAAGGCTGGTTTCTTGTTGAATAATTGAGACCCAGATAAAAGACCAATGGTTTTGCATTAGACAACAGCGTGGCCTCATTGGCTCTCGCTCTCCTCTAAAAGCTGTTTTTCCTGCACCCTTTTTTTGCTGTCTGCATTGTCCTCATCCGTCTCTGTCTGACCTGTTGTTTGATACACACTCACACATGCTTTTGGGGGATAATTGTCTTCATAAATAATTAGGTGTTGGTGTTTCCCCTGCTAATAGCCTCCCTACCGTTTAGCGAACCGTGCTTAAAGTTACTGATAGGGCTGTGCCGTGAAAGATAAACAGAGGTAATGTCTAGGTTAAAGCAATGCAACCTCATCCGTTTCTCCTAAAGGTGCAGATACGGCCATATAAACTTCCAATTGCCTTGCCAGAAGATCTTATCATTAAGCCACAATACACACAGTCCACCTCTTCTGCCCAATGATAGTGTTGCTTATTGCTCACTTTCCCTCACCGCTGCATGCCCCTGTCAGCTGGCAGGTCAGTGTAACGACATCTCACATAGTAAGGAGATTAGAAACATTGGTCCTGAGCCACCACACACACTCCTGTTAAGGGAATCATTTCAAACCCCAAGCTAACTAACAGGACCACATAGGCCTTTGATGATAGCTTCATGGCTTTGTGTTCACAAGATCTAATCTCATATGCCAAAGAGGAAACGAGGATCAGAAGCAGAGTGAGGCACGTTGAGATTTATGTTCTTTGATTTCTCCTTTGCTTTCAAGGCTATCCAAGAGTTGTGTTAATGCACTTAGTCATTATACTTAGAACTTATCTAAAATGCTCTGTTTTTAAACAACAAATTGTGGAAATGCAAATTAATTGGTTAAATAAAAACTTAGATAATTAAATCATTATAACACATTTATTACAACAGATTAGTTATGATTAATAATTACATTACCAAAACACAAAACAGGATTTTTGTATTTGCTCTGTTATCACTCAGCCTGTGTGCTGCAACATAAAGTGGACACCAGAGCTGACAAAAAAATTGTTTTAATTCAATATGTAAATACCTTAAGTTCAAATTTAGAAGATAAAGTGCAAAAATATAAGCAGCCATCAGAGCATGGTGAGCTCCAGCAGCAGGAGTGTGGTGCCAGTACGACTCCCCCAAGGCTTGGCTTTTATCCACACCTTCTCTGGTGTGGACAATTAAGACAAGGAAGCCCATATACCACGCAAGAAACTCCTGCATTGCCACTGCAAGGCCAGTGGGGATGCGGAGGTGCGTAATAATACACTTTTTTCATTTTTCTCCTCACTTTGCATCACTGGAATCATAATCTGAACAGAACACATGAAAATATTGTTTATCCTAAAGTGAGGTATTGGTATCTTGGCAGCAGAACACTATTTGATGCATTTGTATTTTGTATATTTATTCAGCAGGAAAAAACAATAATGGTGAGCCTTAATTGTACTGTACAGTGTACTAGTATGGGTAGGGGCTGGATGGAGAGCATCAGAAATGAAAATGAAGTGTCAATAACTGGATACTGCTTGAGTCTGATGAGCACTTACCTAAAAAGAAGCTGGTCTTGATGCACTGAGTAGCAGCGAGAACGGTCTTGGGTTTCTCTTATCTCTCCTATTAGCTCTCTTAGAGAGTATAGTACAGAAAATATTTCACAGTGTCATGGTTTTGTTAATTTGTTTCTTTACAGAAAGGCCACAGTTAGTCCATCTCTGGGACAATCCATAGTAACCTCAGAATTATGTGGTGCCACCTATCCTGTTCTCCTGACTGTTCACCACTCCTTAGACTCAACTCTGCTGCTATCTAGACCTTGGATAACTCCTTTGTTGCTGGTGAAAGAATGGAGGCAAGAAGGAAGAGTAGATGAGTCCAAGTCAAGTCAAGTGTCTTGACCTAAACATTTGCACTGAAGCAGTCTGAAAAGCACAAACACTGCAGAGACATGGAATGGAGACACAATAGTCTGAATAATCTATTCTTCTTGAAGAGGCACGGGTTTTCAGTGAATGCAACAGCATGTTCCGTGTATCGGTGGTGGTCAGCACAGTCATTCTGGAGTGGTGTGCTGAGTAGTTGACACCTAAGTGTTGCAGGAAGGTGGGATTAAAAAAAAAGAAGAAGAAAAAAAAACAGGTGAAAAGAGGCAGGTTCTGCTGTTGGGCTGAGCTTTAACACAGTGCTGGAGATGAACATGAGGACGGAGCCGAACTCCGCGTGAGATAGCACATCCCACCCGGAGCTGTGATACGGAGCGCACTCAGCCTCACATATTCAGATTGTGCAATGATTTATGCCCAGATGTCCCCAGCTGGCGAGGTGCCTGCCAGCATTGTCTGCATGAACTGCCCTGAACTGTTTCCCATTCGTAAGTGTTCTACCAATCCTTGCGGCACTTTCTTGCACATTTGATCTATTTGCTGCAGATTTAATACCAACCAAAGAATTGGTTCCTGTTCTTGAATATTTAAACCATATGCTATACAGATGGCTTGCCCATAGTTATTTTCATTAAATGCAGTGCTATGGAGGTTTGCTTTTTGCTTTATATTCTTGCTCGAAATTGATGTGTGTTTTTGTGCATTTGTATTATGCACTCACATGGTTTGTCAGTAAGTTGATGAAAACATGAGTACATAAGTGCGTCTCCCTGTTTTAGTTCTTGGACAGCATTGCACAACTGTCTGAGAACAACAGGACAAAATTATATATTTATACTGCTGGGCATCTCCCTGCCAAGACCACATATAAAATTACTTATTTTTTTTGGGAGATTGTGGTGGTAAAAAAATATATAAACAGCCAGCTCCCCTTGGGCTAAACCTCACAGAATGGCCAACTTCCATTTTGAACAGCTAGTTGATATGTTTCACGTGTCCTGATTCTGGAACATGTTATGCAAAGACTTAATCAATGTTTATTTTTGGTCTGTAAAATAAATAGTGCATTTAGGGGGAAAAAATCCATCTATATTTAACATTTATTCATATAAAAGATTATTTTATGCATGACATTTCCATATACCATTTCATATTTCATTTCATACTTGTATACATTGCATACAGCTGCAACAGTGTGGTGAATACTAAAATATTTACAAACCTGCTATTTGCTTTAAGTGTTGAGTTTTTCTTTTTTTTTGTTTTATACATACAGCTCGGAAGCGTCGGGAATCATATCATGTTCTCTCGTTCGACATTTTCGTCTCGTGTTTGGTGTTTGTCTGGTGTTCGCAATGACAGCTCGTCACTTTGAAGGGAAAGACTTTCAACAAAGACTTGTACACTGCGGTTAGAGCTGAACAATGCAAAGCAGCTTCGGTGGTTTTTCAAAGAGAACCCATCAAAAGGCTGCAGGGCTTGCCCCTTTCTCTTTCTACTATTAGAACATTTCATAGAAACACAGAAATAATTGCCAGTAATTACAATAGGTCCAGTGAGTTTGCTAAATGACTGACAGTTTTTTGTGTTGTTTTTTTTCATTTATTTTTTTAACTGCTGAGAGGGCAGTGGAAAAAATGGAATCACTTCCAAGAACTATGACAGAGGTTTCCAAGGGAACACAATAATGGCATAATGGCTTAACAAACAAGTACTCGGCAATAATGTGGCTTGGTGATTTATTTAACACACACACACACACACGCACACACACACACACATTTATATATATGGTGTGGTAAAGAAAGTCTGAACCTATTTCAGATTCTTCAGAACAGCCACTGTTTGATTTGATGATAGCTCTGCACACTACTGGCAATATCTCAGCTACTGAGGGAGACTAATAATAAGAAGAGACACAACTAAAGCACATTAGAGCAGAGCAAATCTGTACTTTGCCTAATGAGTCCAAATTTGAGATTTTTGGTTGCAACTGCTGTGCCTCTGCGAGACTGAGAGAAGGTGAACAGATGTTATCTTCATGTGTGGTTCCCACTGTGAAGCACGGAGGAGGAGGTGCGATGGTGTGTGGGGGCGCCGTGCTGGTGACACTGTTGGCAGTTTACTCAGAATTCAAGGCTACACTTAAAGCTGCAGCATGTAGAAATCTGGATAAACAAAAAAACAAACATAGAAGAAAACTAAATGCATGATTTAAAAATATACAGCCCTCCTCCTGCAGCTCCTCTATCTAAGCTCCCCCACCAACACTGGTGCACACGCTTCAAGCTAAAAGTTAACATTCATTTGTGGCTTCATCCAAGAATCAAATCCCTAGCCTCCAAAGTGAAAGCCCTGCATATAACCCATGCAACACCATATCCTTCACTCACAGTGGACTTTATTGCTTTTTTTATGCTATCTCACCTGCACTGGGTGAAAAACCCTATGATTGGCTGAAATCTAAAATCTTAGGTAAGATTTTCTGAAAATGGAGCCACAAGGAGGTGCAGAAGTCAAGACCACTTGAGTTACAGTGTGCTGAAAAGTTAGTGTGGAATTCTGAGTGTTGCCAATGTGGCACTGAGTGTTTTCAGAGACATGATTAAAAAGACTTGATTAAAATATCTTGCCCCCCCCCATTTAAAATCTGGATTCATAAAAGAACAGCTAAGGACTTTAAAACATGTTAAAATTACTGTATTATTATTCTCGGTGTGATTTCATTATTTTCTAGCAGGTCTGGTTACATTTTACATAGTGGCAGTATCTGGCCAGTAGGTGGAGCTGTGTGCATTAGGTGCCAATAGCGGACGCCAGTCACTAATAGAGTGAGATGTCAGGCAGTATGAGTAACATGGAACAACACAGACGTTAAGACTAGGGTTGCCAACCGTCCCTTGAAAAACGGAATCGTCCCGCATTTGGCAACTAAAATACGAGTCCCGTATTGAGCTGAAACGGGACGCACTTTGTCCCGTATTTCCGTGAGAATCAAAAATAGTCTGTAAAATGTCAATGGAATCAATGAATAACAGGCTGTTTTATGTGAACATTTATGGTAATCTTATTGGCAGCCCTCTCCTGCTCTGTGACCAATCAGCTGACAGCACACTCAAACACAAGTATGACAATACAGAATCGGCTCATCTCATTGGTCGAGGTCCTGTTGGTTGCAAAGCCGATACCGGCAGACGAGAGACGACAACAAAGCAGCGTGGGTGACGGACACCACAGGTTTCCAGACACAGCTGACGGTAAATATACAGACCCGAATGGGAAACAGAAAACATGTGGCTGGAAAAAGTGCACGATAATATCTATAAGGCGCACTACGCTGTCTGCCGGCGCCCATGGTGAACTGTTTGATGTAAAACAGCATCCAGTGATGTACACATTAAAAACGTGAGGGACAACAAACCATGGGAACCCTGGACCGGTTTGTTGTCCACCAGACAACGCCAGAGGCAGATATGGTATGTAAAAAAATAAGAATGATTTCTTTTAAACCTCTGGTTAAGATTAATCTGGGAAAGTGCAATGAACATCAGCATTTTATGGCCAAAGATATGATAATATTATTGTTATTACTTGTTTAGTGTAACAAGCAAGAACTGATAGATGAATACATAAAATAGATAAATAATACATAACATATAAAACATAGATGAACGATCGATAAAGAATAGACATTACACTGTATACACACATATATACAACCTTACACATGTATTTCAAGTTCAAACAGTCCATAGATAGATAGATGGACAGACAGACAGACAGACAGACAGAAAGA
>OMNN01075756.1:0-12989 GCA_900302755.1 Chromis chromis | reverse complement strand
GTATTTACAGCAGCAACATGGTGAAGAAACAAACTACAGTCAGTATATTTGTGTTAATTAGGCTTACTCGTGTGTTTTTATTAGTATTTGGACAAAAATCGAACTCGATGTCACAGAGGATCAGGACCGAACAGAACAGGAAACAATCAATGCAGATTTTGGTCTTTTGGGAGTTTTTTCCCCACAAAAATATAGAACAACAGACCTACACATGGATAAAATTAACAGTAGGTGTTGAGCAAGTGATTCAAAGGATAAGAAAGCCTGGACAATGTAGTGAGATCTTGATGATGACTGTCGTTTCTACCTTTCTTTCATGCAGGAACTTCTTTGTTACAAATTCCAGCCGGCAGGGAGCAAACATGATGGACAGTTTCAGCTGCAGTGGAGGCGGAGCTTCAAGAGTCCCCTGCTGTCCGTCATCTACCTGGACCTGACTGGGGATGGTTTGAGAGAGCTGGCTGTCCTCACACTGAAGGGACTGCATATCTTACAGGTACGTAGCAGAAACCTGTGTGACAGTTATTTAGGATGGTAAGTATAGCTGCAGTGTAGCTCCTGTTTTTCTTCATATTAGCGTAACACGTAGCTCTTCAGCAAACTCACTCTTGAACTGACATGAAGGAGTAAAATGAGGCTCACCTACTTGCTGACCTCTACTGGTCATCAGCAGAAACTGTAACTGATTTTACAAGCTCTTTAACCCATTTTTACAAGCTGCATTTATGAGATTATGAAGTGGAAGAGATTCTACACAAACTTTTAGTGAGGACAGAATGACCATATACTTTTTAAATATCTTAAATGCTTTTCTTTCACCTACAAAATGAGGTTTTTCAGCCCTTTGATGCCTAATGTAGGAACATTCTTTATGGCTAAGCAGTTTACAAACAACCTTAACAAGCCCCAGATAAAATCAATCACCATGATAAACATGAAATATCTCAGGTTGAGGATGTGTTCAGCTTTACGTTTACTGGCCATACAGCCTTGTGGATGCCCGATCCCGTCAGATATCGGGAGCTAAGTCAAGTCAAGTCAAGTCAACTTTATTTATAAAGCACATTTATAACTGCCAAGGCGGACCAAAGTGCTGTACATTAAGTTCAGTAAAATACATCGTAAAAACAAATTTAAAAACAACTTAAAACGCTAAACAATAGTAAAAGATCTAGTAGACACTGCTGTTGGGATAAAAGCACTCAACTAGAGTTAAAAGCCAAAGAAAATAAGCAGGGTAGGGCCTGGTCAGTACCTGGATGGGAGACCGTGAGGGAACACCAGGAAGCCTGGGTGAATGCAGTGTGAGAGTGATGGTTGGTGGTGGTCGGAGGAGCCGATGGAGCAGATTGGCAGCCTGGCTTCTGTCAGTCTACCCCAGGGCAGCTGTGGATACATACGTAGTTTACCACCATCGAGTGTGGAGTGAATGAATAATGCAATGTAAAGCGTCTTTGAGTGTCCAGAAAAGCGCTATATAAAACAATGCATTATTATTACCGTCTTACATTCTCTGTATCTCATTTGCTGTTGTGTTATTTCCCTCCTTTTTGTCTTTTCAGCACAGTCTTACCAGCACTACTGATTTGGTCCTCGAGCGGCTCGCCCAGAGGGTGTCAGCGCTGACAGCCGGCTCCGAGCTGGAATCAGCCAAAGCTCAAAACACTGAGGAGAACGACGTGCCAGCTCAGAAACAGGAGTGTACAACTCAGACACCATCAAATTAACAAAAAATGTGGCAGTTTGTTTCCACATGTTAAGTCCCAGTGGCTCAGACTGTTTCGAGTGTTTGTCTTAATTAAAGGTGCAATGTGAAGGATTTTCTCAGGGGTTTAGATTCCTGATGATGTGCTGATGATGACAGACGGTGGTTGGAAAATCAAACATCACATTTGCTATTCACAAGTGAACTCTCTGCTTTTTAGTTTTAACTGAATGTTGCTAATAGTAAATAAAAAATGTAAGAATAGGCCGATTATTGCCTCTCTCTGTCTGTCTCTGTCACTCTGTGGTGTCATGTACAAGGGTACTTCTAACCAGAAAATGTCACTGGAGAAAGACTGTTCTTGCATTATTTATCAACATAGTCTCCTTTAGCTTCAATGTTCTTGGTTCCCCAATATTAAAGCTTCACTTTCCCTTTGTGGAAGGTCACATCATGAGCCTCCAGATACTCCTCAGCAGCATGGATGACTCCATCATCACTCTGTAAAGTGGCGACCACGCAGGAGGGATTTTAGTGTGGGAAACAGAAGTCACACTGTGTCAGGTCGGGTGAGTGAGGTGCATTGGACAACAGTTCAAAGCCACATTTTTCTGCCTCTGCCTCCTGCGCCGTGTGGACGGGAGCATTGTCCCGGAGCAACAGCAGCCACCTTGAAGCTTTGTAGAGCTTAGCATTTTAACTTTACGCCTCACCTTCTCCTCCATTAACCCGTAGAACTGCGGGTCGAGGGAACACGCTGCACTCAGGACCATGTTCACAGCAGGACTGTCATAACAACGCATCTTCACCTCCTTTAAGATGCATGACGAATCTCCCAGCTGGGATACGAGGTGGCGTGACAGCAAGCCAGTGAGAATAGGTTTGATGAGGGACAGGCGAGGGAAGGCCTCATTAGTGAGAGTTTGACAAGCCACATTTAGAGGTTTGAGAACCAAAATAAGCTCCTCCAGAACCATCCATTGTGTGTCACAGAGCTTACTAAGAAGGTGTGGGAGGTAGAGTTTGCGTGGCAGCAGCCAGATGAACTGGATTCTAAAGCAGAGTGTTCTGAATGTGTTCAGTAAAGGGTACAGCTTATTCCAGGTTGGCTGACTGTGAGTCCATGACTTACAGTGTGTCCTGCTTGCTCCTGTTTTATCAGGCTCTGCAAGAGGCTCTGACACGGGCCTTTGTTGTGAGCAGGTGGCAGGAACAGGGTGGAGAGAACACTCTGAAACTGGCTGAGGGTTTTAGAAGTGACGGGGTGTGACATCACTTCTTCAATACATCCCTGCAGGGCGCTGAAGAAACACGGGACAGATGGAAGTCCTTCACTAGAGTGGCTGTGTTCAGAGGAATGTGGTTCTTTAGGAGAAACAGAGTTGTCCCTCTCTAGGAATGTTGTGGAGTTTGGGTGAGGGTCACTTCCCACAGCCTCACCACCCTTCTTGCTCTTTATCAGCCCCAGTCTCATCCTGTTTCTCTTCTCCCCTCCCAGCAAGACCAGGTTAGGCTGGGAGACGCCCCACGTACCATCACGTTCACCTGACCCTCCACTGATCGAAGGCTGCAGCCGTTGGCCGCACCGTCTGTCAGTCTTTGGGTTTCCAGTGATAGATTCTGGAAGCTGAAATTACCAGGGGTGGAGAATTCTGGTCCTTGAAAGAAAAAATCTTGCATGTTTTAGATGCTTCCCTCTTCCAACGCACCTGATTCAAATGATCATCATCAAGCTCTGCAGAAGCCTGATAACGATACTGACCATTTGAATCAGGTGTGTTGGAAGAGGGAAACATCTAAAACATGCTGGATAGTGGCCCTTGAGGACCAGGATTCCCCACCCCTGATCTATGTAGTGTGCCCAGAGGGTGAGGTACCTCTCAGTGTGGCCCTGCCAGTTGTGAAGCCAAACATCTACACTCAGTGTGACAAAGTGAGGAACGTCCTCCTGATTGCTGGCAGGTCGGCCACGTCTCCTTGACTCAAACTCAATGGGAGGAGTGTGACCACTCATCTCCTTGTTCTCTCTGCTCCCAGTTTTCCCCCTTAGCAGCTGATTGTCTGGTGAGTAAAAAGTTATCAGCAGACTGATAAGCTACAGACATAAAATCCAACTTGTAATAAACCTGAACTTTTGTTTAACCTGGTGACACCTTTGACACTCTGTTATGTTTTATGCAACACCATAAGGTAACGGTTATTCTGATTCTTGTCACTGTCACGTGTTGTGATGTGGTGCTTGTTGGTCAGATGGTTTTGGAGATCTGCCGCTCCTCCTACACAGCCTTCATGCTCCCGTGCACAGCTTGCATACTGCGGTGCTCCGAGGCTGACTGGTTGGGTCCAGCCTTCAGCACATCGGATTTGGAAGGTGCAAATATCATCATCTGTGGCTGATTCTCCCACTGCCAAAATGTAGTTTCAACAGTAACACAAGTAGCTATGAGTAATAAAGTCAGAACACACAGGATTGACTGTTTAAAGTAGGGATATCTCAATCTGATCTCAAAGACTGGGGCCGATCAAGGCATTTTTTTAAACGTATTAGTATCAGCACTAACCTAAATCTGATCCTTGTTTATGGCGGACATTAAGCATGACAGAAGTCTTTGTCATGGTGGCCCATTGCTAGCTAAACCCCCACAATGCTCTCTCTACATGGAAACTGGCTGTTGTCAGAGTGACCACCTCCTTGGATTGCTTTTAGTCAGGATTTAGTACCTGGTGGTGCAACCTGGTACTACGGCTAATCTATAATACATTTTCTGAGAATAGAGAATACAGGTTTTTGTCTTTTTTGGAGCTTGTGGAGCCTCAGTACCCCCTACCCTGTCCACACTACAATGCGCTTGATGTGTGTATTATCTAGGAAAATGGTATTGGATTGGGACTTTTTATCAGTGGATACTAAATAATAAATAACTTGGATCAGATCAGGAACAAAAAACTTGACTGGGACATCACTAGTTTAAAGTTAGCTTACATTAAACACCTTACAGATCATGCCAGACTAAGTAAGACGGACGGTGCAAAACCCTGAGCTCACTGAACTGAACAAAGTTGTGCTTTGTTGCTTATAAAATGATTTGTAAAGGAATACTGTGTTTTTCTTCCCTTTAAAAGTTACACAGTGTAGCTTTAATACATAATAGGGGCGGCTGTGGCTCAGGTGGTAGAGTGGGTTGTCCACTGATCGCAAGGTTGGCGGTAACTTCCCTTTTTCTGCAATTTAACAGTCAATTTCCTTTATGAGGAGGGAGGAGCTGGGGGCTGACGCTCTGCCAGAACCTAGGCATACTGCTTTTAAATCAACACGGCTTATAAATAATATGTTAAAATACTGTCCACACAACACTACTTAAAAAAATCTACTCACAGCCCAAGTATATCTGAGGTTGGTTGGCATTTGTCCCTTGCATACTTCTCCAACAAAGGGACCAAATATGATATCTTGCTGAAGATGAGACTTGGCGTACACCATCATTTCCCCCATCTGCTCCTCACTAGAAGATCCAGGACCAGATATTCCAGACTCACCATCTAAACACAGGCACAGACAGGAGGGCAGGGACAGAACTGCCCGGGAGCATCCGCCGTGGAGCCATGGCTCTCTGGGCGGCAATACTACATCTGTTATGTAATTCTGGTTCAAAGCAGTCTGGAGAAATGGAACATCCACAAAGAACTCCTCATGGTTGAGACCCAAACCTGGACAAAACATATAACGAAGAAACAAATATGGAATTAAGGTGAGACATTGTTGAAAGTCCAGTGGATGAATTTGTCTTCACAGAGCTTGTTTATTGTTTCTTTTAGGTAACAGAATAGAATCAAGGGGATTAAGCAACACAGGACAACCAGGAGAATGTTACTCTAAAGCAGGGGTGAGTTTTCCTGGTCCTCGAGGGCCACAATCCTGCATGTTTTAGATGCTTCCCTCTTCCAACACACCTGATTCAAATGATCATCTCATCATCAAGCTCTGCAGAAGCCTGATAACGATCCTGATCATTTGAATCAGGTGTGTTAGAAGAGGGAAGCATCTAAAACATGCAGGATAGTGGCCCTCGAGGACCAGGGTTGGCTATCCCTGACGTAAAGGGTTAAATTGAGGAGCATCACTGACTTGCTGGCGAAGCCTCTCTGCCGACTGCTGGAGAAGACTCTGTTGACGATGGGCTCCCTGATGCTGTAGAACAAGCGGCTGTCGTCTGGACTGAACACCAGAGACTCGTTGTATTTGTCTGTAACTGAACACACAGACCCACTGCCACATTAAAAAAGGTCTAAAACTGAACAAGTCAACAATAGTGAAGGAGGGATCACAGGCTTACCCTTCTCAATAAATTCTCGGTTAAGTGGGATATCAAGACCTGCCTGGGACTTTCCTGAAAAAAAAAAAAAAGCTCAGTGAAGTCAGGTGACGTTTGCTCATTATCTTTATTACGCGGACATTTTAGCATCAGAACCTGCACATGTACGTACCAATTTTAAGAACCTCTTCCACAGATTGTTCAGCAAGTTTGTTGATGTTGTACGACCTGTAGACAGCAACACATCATTAGGAACATGAGAGAAGGACGAAGACAGGATTTAGCACATGGGATGTCTTAGAACTATGTAATGTGGCTAATAAGCACTGAGAGGTCTTAGGAGTTGCAATGATTTCAGTTCTTGTGGCATCTAAGATTCATTTGCTTGACTTGTTTAGTTAGTTTTTATTTAAACTAAAGCCAAAAAATGTGATTTTGAAAGGTGGGCTTTGTGATTCTGGAAGAAGATTGTTAACATTTAGCCAGTTAGCATAGATAGATTTAGACATGTGCCTGATTGACGGTCCCTCTCGCTCCCACTATCCCCTTTCACCCTGTCCTGTGCAAAAGCATGAATATGCAAAACTTGAACATACACAGGACAAGCTGGAATAGTGTTGTGTGGATCTGTGTGAGTCATTGTGTATACCAACACCAGAGAGAAAAGACAGCTAGTGGATCAGGAGGAGATATTCAGTACTACAATCACTGACTATGTGTAAAGTCTTTCTTTCATTGTTCATTCCATATATTCCTGTGGAGATTTAGTAGGGTACATACTGGCTACCTGCACTATACAACTTGTTCAAAGGGAAATAAGGATTGCTTGAGAGACCTCCGTGCTTTGTTGTAGTGACCAGACAAGAAAGCTTCCTCACATGTTTGACTGATGCAATCAGTTTGAGAAATTTGGATACAAAAATAAAAACCAACTTAACAATGTGCAGAGAGTGTCCAGTGGTGGTCTCTCAAACTGTCTGCCCATACAGCCTGATTCACTACTCCACTCTCCATCTTAAATTTCCATCTTCCGCCGCCTCACGCATTGGTACACTTTTATTTACACTATCTATGTGATTTAATTTCTAAAACTCAAAGCAATTACTGTTTACGTTCCAATGATTTGTACTTATTATATGTGCCAAAGGTTCGTTCTGAATTTGGGAAGCACTGTTTTAAGTACCTGCTGCCTGGAACTCACTGCAGAACACGTTGACTCTAAAGGAACTCATCACCCTTGGATCTTTGAAAAACCGCATGAGAAATTTTGTGGCAACTAAATATCGCACTTGTTGTTTCAATGTGAATTCTTAATTTTGTTATATGTCCAGTATGTATTTTACTTGTGTTTTTACGTGGTTTGTTTTTAATTATTGCAACTTTAGTGTTTCTCAGGCTGCTGTCTTGGCCAGGCTTCTCTTGGAAAAGAGGTCATTGTATCTCAATGGGACCGACCTGGTTAAATAAAGGTTAAATTTTTTTTTATTTATTTATTTATTTATTTTTTAAAGTTTGTTCAAAACACATTTTCACCAATAAAATATATATTCATTATTAAGTCATGGCAATAAATGCGTTTCGCGCGGTCACAGTGACTTTTGATCTCAACCACCAAAATCGAATCGGTCCAAATGAACAACTGTACCAAATTTGAAGAAATTCCTGCCGGGTATTTGGAAGATATCACTTGAACGAGATGACTTTGGTGACTCTTGTCAATGCAGAGGCATAAACGTAACTAATCAATCTAATTTCTCTTTTGTATGTGCTATGTGAAATCTCGAGAAAATAACAAAAGCATGTCACAAATTAGAAATATCCACTAAAGGCCCCTTTTACTACTCAGACCCAGCTTTTATGAACATGTGTTTGTCCAGCACTCTCACAGCAGCTTATACACACTGTTGTGGTTCTGCTACACAGAACACAACCAAACCAGCTTCTACTAAACTGATGGCTGTGCAGGTGACGAGCAAAACAAATGCTAAAACACCCTCTGGATTTAGCTCTCAGTACCCTGCAACTTGTAGCTAACTTAATTCCATTCCTGTTTCAGATATCAGTGGTATGTTACCATTTCTTGATCACTTTTCGAACATTTCCTTCTGGTGCTGGTTCACAGACGTCTGAACCCCAAAATCTGCTGGCAGGTTTGAAACAGGAAATAACCAAATAAGCTTAAAATTGTAAACATTTCATCAAACTCACTTTGTCCTACATGCCTTTTGTACAATTTTGTCAAAAATAAACCATTAAAAAGAACTAAAAATCTGCGCTCCTCTGCACCACAGAGAAGCCATGACTGACTCAGCTGTGACAAACAAACACATGACTAGAAATGAGGGACTATTCAGCTAAACTGGGCTGAACTGCAGGCTGTGTTTGCACAGCGCAGACAGGAGACAAGTATGAAAATATTTATATGTATAGCTAATGGTTTTTTCTAGTATTACCAGCACCTAAGAGCACCATGAAAAATGTTTCACATGTTGAATCTAGGTTTTTTCAGTTTTTGTAAAATAAATAGTCAAAGAAATTCAACTTTCACTGACATTTCTGACTTCTCTCTGCTTCTAGCCATAGTTGTACTGTCTCCACAGAGGTGCAGGACTTTGTACTGCAGAGAAATATGAGCCCACAGTGAGTGAAAATGTGACAGGAGCAAAACCGCCCAGAAAGTGCTGAATCAGAGGGTTAAAAGCTTTTCCACTACCAGACCAGTCCAAGGCTTGTATTGTGGAGCATCTTTAGAGAATGCAAAGGGTGTCTGACTAATTAAGCAGAATGTTCTTTGCAGTTGCTTTCTATACAAGACGATATGGGCACACTGGGTACCATTTTGAATGCAAGCCAGTGAATGCCAGAAGAAGAAACCGTTGGTGAGCTGAGCTGTTAGATCTGCAGACAGCAGATATTTACTGTGAAAAATACCACAGAAAGGTATTTTGATATAGCTGAACCCAGGTGATCAAGAAAAAAGGTCATGGGGCAGTTAGGATCAACAGATTTCATCCTTTTTTGTAGATGAAGTGAAAATTCATGACAATTTACGTATTAGATCTCATTTGCAAAGCTGACATTCAGGCCTGACGGTGGTGTGAGAGGAAAGCTTGAAAAACGTTTTGATGAGCTCTCAGGACAAACTTCACATTGCTAGTTCTTCTCCTGGTGAGGTTTAAGCTGATCAGTTGATGTCATTTCAGCCTGTTAGCCTGCAAAGCCCCTTTTTCCTCTTTCCTCTTCCTCCGACTAAAACTGACTGACTCGGCCTTGTTCCCAATGGCATTTGAATAGCTGTTACTTTGTTAACGGCGTTAGTCCTGAGCCATATCCAAAGTTCACTCTTTGGAGAACCTGCGGATCAGGCACTAGTTAAACATCTGATGTTATTTACAATTATACTTGTGCCTTACCAGGCTTTGGAACCCGTTCCTGTGCAAATGCTGAGTCCTGAACTCTTCTGTTTTTCCCAAGGGCCATCATCAACTGAGATCTCGTAGTAGGAAGCCCTATGGAGCAAGAGGTTAACATGGGGATTGAAGGATTTTAACTTCACCCTGTGGTGGACAGAGATTTGCCCTGATGAGTGCTGGAGAAACGAGCATGGTGGTGGTGAAGGGGCTGTGGATCAATGAAGGTAACAACATGCACACAGACAATGGTAATGTACACGCGCTAATATGAACTTCATGATTCAGGTTGGATAACTGAGGTACCTGGAAGACAGCGATTCTCCAATGAAGATTTCATTCAAGCTTCTAATAGGGAGGAGGCTAGGCTTGGTGAAACTCCCCTGTAGTGTTCCTGTCCCTGAAAAATGTCACTGAGTTAGGAGGACAGCAGCTAGGGAAAACAACAATGATCAAAATTGGAATCAGAGGCAAATGTCACCCCAATTTAGTCAATTTACGTATTTTAACTTGTGCAAAAGCAACACAGACGGTCAGACAGGACGACACAGACAGACAGACTGAGACAGGCACACAAGCTGGGTGATGGAGTCGTACTCCGCTGGCTGTCCATGGTGGTGATGCGGTGAGCTTGGCTGTGCTGCTCCAGGCTCAGCTGCTGTTCGTGCAGGTCCACAGGAGTGGGATTTATTCCTGTGCCCTCTAAGTGCAGACGGATCCTCTGACGCCACAGCCACCTGAACACGGCACAGAAATGTTAGGGGACGAGGTCTGCTGTCTCAGAGCAACATCAGGTTTAGAGGAAACCAGTTTTGTGAATGTGTTTTTTAACCAGAATTGTATACATCCCTTTCAATGGGACACTACCATCAACTGATGCTCATTTAACCCTCTAAATTGCAAAACCTGTAGTGGTGTAGGACTTTATATTGCTGTTTAAATGAGCCCAAGGTGAGGAAAAATGTGTCAGAAGCAAAGGTTGCCTAGAAAGAAGTTTTTTGGATGCCAGACATACAGTATTATCACCTGATACAATTTGCAAAGTGTGGCCTCCTTACACATGCAGCACACAGCTACCTGCCGCAATAAGCATGCCATAAAACAAAAGCTATTTGCTATGTGATCTCATCATCTTTTAAAAGGTAGGCATGAAGGCACACACAACAAAAGTCAATAAGTCTGAATTTAATTGAAACCAAGTCACCAAGAAAGTACAAACTCCAATCAGCACGACTCGGATGGTAACCACAGCATTTGAGAAACAAATGTCCCTCGGTCAGAGTCAAAGTTTGAGGATTACTAACACGGTGATGGAGTTCAATGGATTAAATGACCCACCTCTCCCAGTTGTGGAGAACATGGGCTTTTGAAGCCTGATTGAATAAATAGAGGCCTGCAGCACACAGTCCAGTTGTAGTCATTTAACTCATGTCTAATATGTATGTTGTGGCCAAACACATTCAAGAGCTACCGGCACATGACATCCCTGCAATCAGTTCTACAACGGATATCTAGAAGTGGGATGCTAGCCCTGTGAACGCGCTTACCCTCATAGTACAGTGGATTAACAAGATGTTAACTTGTAGCAGTTGACAGTAGTCCACAGCTTCCCACTCCACATTAACGATCTCACATACATTTTAGGAAATGTTTGAAAAACAGAAAATAGACTAATCTAAAGTGCATACTACCCTGAGAGACAATGACATAAATATGGCAAGAGCTGTGACAGAGTGGTCTGGCTAGTTTTGGCTGCATGGCACACACCCTGCGGGTGGCTGTCCACAATGGCATCCCTAACCAGAGTAGCATGTTGGATGTGGTGGTTCACAGATAGAATCAAACACACTACTTTCCTAGTCAGGCCTGCAGGCTGTGCACATTCAGTTAAGGATGAAACCAAAAAGGCTACAGCCCGATGTTGCTGCTCAGGGGAATAGTACATTCTACATGATGAAAAGCATTCTAAAGCAAAGCACTTCATTGCTACACATGCTACAGACTATGACCTACACACAACCCTCACTGTAGGGTTTAGTTGAAAACTTTTTCACACTTCTCTCCCCATTTGAACAACTGACAAGAGATCCCCTCGCTGAGAGCCTGAGGTGTCTTTTAAACAACAACGCTGACACAGATGATGGTATTAAAATAAAGATCACATGATTAGAGAATGGAAAAAACCCCCACTTCAATCAAATTTAGTCTGATCCCATTTTCTGCATTGCAATTTCACTGGATCCCAAATTTAAGGACCAATACATTGACTTTTGGACATTCCTGCTGCCAGATGAGATGCACAAGGGCTTGATCACCCACAGAGCAGGAAAACACTAATGGACACAGCAGAGTCTGCATGACACGTCTGATGAGATTCTGAAGGACAAGGGACCAGAGAGGCCAGGTACGAGGGCATCACAGTAACTCAATGATTTCTTTGAGGCCCCCATCCCAGAAAGGAGACCACAGTCAAACAGAGGATAAATTAACCCCTCCATTTCCAGCAATGGCACACAAACACACAGATGCTCCGTGTATCAGCATTGTCAATGAGCAGCTGTTCGGCTCTGGATCTCACATCACGAATAAGAATGGAAAAAGATCAAACTGCAACAGGGCAGAGATGCTTGTGTTTGTCAAGAAAAGGGTTGCATCTTAGTCAGAAGTAGGATATGAGGTACCAGTGATGTCATTTTATCAATAATATTTGGAATAGGCAACTCACTGTCGTTAGGGTTTTTCCTAAGAGGCCATTTTGCTTTATAACGAGGCCCATGTGTTAGTCTACTTTAAATGTGTGCTTTATGGAAACACAAAAATGTTGTACTCTGAATAAAAAACACAAGAAGTAAAAGATAGCCTTATTTATATTGGTATTTACTAATTATTTTTTATAGCTTCTCTTATCATTTTCACATTTACATTAAATCCCATTTGTGTTTCACAAAATTATTCTAGTTGGGTTTTGTAAGTACTTAAAAACACTTTCACAATACGCATCGAGTAGGTATTTGTATACTGGGCTGAAAGGCTTTTGAAACAGTTCTTTCTGCACAAATAATAATAATAATGCATTGCTTTTATATAGCGCTTTTCTAGACACTCAAAGATGCTTTACATTGCATTATTCATTCCCTCCATACTCCATGGTGCTAAGCTACGTATGTAGCCACAGCTGTCCTGGGGTAGACTGATGGAAGCCAGGCTGCCAATCTGCACCATCAGCCCCTCAGACCACCACCAACCATCACTCTCACACTGCATTCACCCAGGCTTCCTGGTGGTCCCTCACGGTCTCCCATCCAGGTACTGACCAGGCCCTACCCCGCTTAGCTTCTGAGATCTGACGGGATCGGGCATCCACAAGGCGGTATGGCCACAAAAATCATCTTTGTTGTGTGAAAGAAACTTTTAGTACAGGCTGTTTCCTAAAATTGTATGACTACATTTTGCTCATGTAAAGACAGTGTGATGACGTGCTCAGAGCCTTAAAGCATTTTAGTTAGTTTTTGTACGACATCAAATTTGTATTCAGATATTTATTTAAACATTAAGACATAT
>OMNN01075754.1:0-10698 GCA_900302755.1 Chromis chromis | reverse complement strand
GTTGTAGTGGTTGTTGTAGTAGCAGTAGTAGTAGTATTATCTGTGAGTATGAAGTCTTGCATCTTCTGTACACGTTTCATGGAGATGTATATGTTGTATGTAGTAGTATGTGGCTGTATGCAGTAGTTGTAGTAGTAGCTGTTGTTGTAGTATATGGTCCCTACCTGTGAGTGTGAATCCTTCTGTCTGACTTTCAACAGTGACTCAGTTCCTCTAAGAAAACTAGTTCAGTGCTCAGCAACACTCCATTTTTCTCCATTAGTCTCTGATAAAACGGATCAATCCTTCCATTAAAAGTCACATTACTTAAAAACGTGCCGGGCCACTTTACAGCTCTGTACCAGCAGAGCTCCGCTTACTGTGATCCAGAACAGCTCCTCTGTACATCCAGTCCTCTGCTGCTACTTATTCTATAGAGAAAACACTAACAACAGCAGTGAGTTCATCTCCGATAGAAGTTTATTCAGGTTGTTAGATTGAAATTTGAATATCTCAGGAACTATTTAGGACAAAAGCCTGAAATTTTCACCATTTTTTCTCATCTTCTTCACTTCTAGAACTAAGAAAGATGAAGAATAAGAAGTGAAATGTCTTCAAAACCTAAAAGAGAAAGTCCAGTTGCTTTTTTCTAACAGAAGTTCCTAGAATTTTCAATGTTGCAATCATAAAATATGGATGTTTTGCCCATTGGTGAACTTTTTACCTTTAAATATTCCACTGTTTTGGGGTATTCTGAAGGGCACTGTCACCCTAAAAACCTAAATATTAACTGTACCTGTATTAGTCTATGCACATCAGCTAATTAACTATAAAAAAAGAAACCAAAGTATATAGTATGCAATTCTTGAACCTTTGAACTATACTGCAGCAGTAAAACAGAATTCCTGGAATTCAACTGTGTTTTTTGGTTGTTCATGTGCATCACCCCAAAATCTTCAATAATAAAAAAAAATCTCGAGGCATCTCTGACTTTTAGCTGGGCAGGAAAGGTGATATCGATCCAACACCTCACCTTGGCATGACTTGTATCATACCTGCACACATATCAGGTCTCCTAATGAAGACAAAAAGCTACGATATCAAAAGAAAACTAGAGTAAAACCAGCTCTTGCCTTGATCTTCTGCGTGCTACATTGCATATCACTTGAAATGAGCAGGAACAGGTGGTCTGTACACTTTGTAGAGTTTGGATGGCAAACCACAGCTGCACCACAAGTGTTTTCTGTTCATTAGCTGAGAGAGCTTTCTGATATCAGCTGTCCTTGTAGCTGCTACATACACTTAAAAAGCCATAAAATCATTTGCCTGCTACCTTAGAATTTCCACTAAACCAGTGTGTGAGAAAATGTTTACAGTATTCACGCCACTTGGAGGTCTTTCAGTTTTTATTGCTTTTCAACATTGAATCATGGTCAATTTAAATTGGCTTTTTTGACAAGAATCTGCAAAGAAAAGAGTCATGTTATCTTTAAACCATTTCTGTGTAGCTTTGGCCATTTGCTTCGGCTCATTTTCTTGCCCGTAAACAGATCTTCTCCGAAGTGGCAGTTCTATTACAGACTGCATCAGGTTGTCCTCCAGGATTTCTCTATACTTTGCTGCATTCATTTTACCCTCTACCTTTACAAGCCTTCCAGGACCTGCTGCTGAGAAGCATCCTCACATCGTGATGCTGCCACCACCATGCTTCACATCATGATGCTGCCAATACCATGCACCACATCATGATGCTGCCACCACTATGCTTCACATCATGATGCTGCCACCACCATGCTTCACATCATGATGCTGCCACCACCTTGCTTCACATCATGATGCTGCCACCACCATGCTTCACATCATGATGCTGCCACCACCATGCTTCACATCATGATGCTGCCACCACCATGCTTCGCGTCATGATGCTGCCACCACCATGCTTCATCTTATCTGTCTTGCATGACTGTCACATTATCCGTGTGCCTCTAATGCACATCTTGATGCAAAAACAGATTTTAAATGTTTAGACATGTTCACCTTTGTGGGGTGATTTAGTGCTGCTAGTATCTGCACATCTTATTTATATAACATCAGTATTAGAACACTGAAAACTGACTAGACCCCGTTTAATTCCCCGAATTAAAGTGTTTATTCATCAACTTAAGATGTTTTCATGTTCAAACTGTCAGCCGTGGAGATTTATTCAGGGTCAATATGCTTGAGATTGTCCTTCAGCATATTTACTGTCTCATCATTTTAATTTAAAATGGTAAAATGATGTGGTGTGCATCTTTATATAGTCCAACATCATCAAAAAAGAACGTAGATGTAATAACAGCATAAAAGGAACAGCATGTCATAACAATAACAATATAAATAACTATAAATATATATATAAACTGAAGAACATAGATAAAATTTAATTGGAAAATAACATTACAGGTTTTCATAGGTAGTATTAAGGCACTTTAGTGGATCTTTGTGTTGAATACAGAGTAAAATGTAGCCGTCAAAATACAAAAATTTAGACTGTCATTAAAAATAGTATGATTCAGATTCAAACTAGGTAATCAAAGGTGTTTTTTTGTTTTAAAAGGAACAGAAAATAGGCTATTTTTATTGTAAAAATACTCAAAACACATGTATAAATTGATAAATTAACAATCTCCTACCTCAAATAGAAACATTTGGGTCAGTAATTTTAAAAAATCCAACTTATTCAGGGTCAATATGTTCAATAGTGTCCTTCGGCATCTTAACTTTCTCATTATTTTAATTAAAACGGTGTTAAAAGTCAGATAAAAGTGCTTTTAATTAAACCTGAGTTATTTTTCAGCCCTCAGACTGTGTTTCTGGTGGGGCATGTCATTGGGACGGACAGGAACACGAGTCAGTCGAGGTCTCATGTGTTTGCACATAAACACAGACACGTGTTTGAATCTTAAACAAGGACGTTTCCGAAGTCTGTGTTTCCAAAATATCACGAGTCCCACATGTGAAACGGGACACTGAAGAGGTTTTTACTGTTGCAGGTACAAAATCTGGCAAAATACTGAACAATAATACGAATGTGAGAAAATGAGAGGATTAGATTTGATTCTGTTGAACCACAGTGTCAACAGAATCCAACAGGCAGGGAGACGACGTAAAACATGTTTATTTAAACACAAAGGAAAATGTGATTCAAACAATGTCAGAGTGTTGGTAATGAAGTCGTTTAGGAAGGTTTTATTGTTGTTTTTATTTCTTTGTGGTTGTTTTGGGTCTTTTGGCAGTTTTTCTAGTCCCTTTGTGGATGTTTGAAGTCTTTGTTGACATGGTTTGAGTCCCTTTGTAGATGTTTGAAGTCTTTGTTGTAGATGTATAATATTTTGTCTTTTTGTGGCCATTTCTAATCCTTTCGTCATTTTTTGAGTCTTTTTGAAGACATGGTCATTCTTTTTGCTGACATTTTATTTCTTTTTGTGGTCATTTTAATCTCTGTGGATGTTTTGGGTCTTTTGTTGTTTTGTCTTTTTAACGTGTTTTGAATCTCTGTCTTTGTTTAAGTCAGTTTGTGGATGTTTGGGGTCTTTTTGTTGACCTTTTCGGCCTTTTTGTGGTAATTGTGAATCTATTTGAGGTTGTTTTGGGGTATTTTGGCAGGTTTTTGAGTCTCTTTGTGGTTGTTTCAAGTCCTTTTTAATGTGTTTTGAATGTCTGTTTTTGTTTAAGTCAGTTTGTGGATGTTTGGAGTCTTTTTTGTTGACTTTTTGGGCCTTTTTGTGGTAATTATGAATCTTGTGGTTGTTTTGGGGTCTTTTGGCACGTTTTGAGTCACTTTGTGGATGTTTAGCGTCTCTTGGTGGTTGTTTTGGGTCTTTTTATTGAGATAAGTCTTTCTGTATGAATCTTCGACTGTTGCTGAATCTCTTTGTAGACATTTTGTGGATATTTGCAACTCCTTGTAGTCATTTCTATGTCATTTGTCAATCTGTGGCCCTGACGTCTTCCAAACATCCTCTGAATGTTTCAGCTGAATTTTAACCTCACAGGAACATTATTATAATTGATGAATATCCTTAAAATGTTCTTTCAACATTTGTGTAAAGCATTATTAGAACTTGTACGTAATGTAAGCCAGTGTTGCAGGAACATTTTCTGCTAGCTGGGTCGAGGGTGCAACAAGTAGGGGACAAAACCAAAAACGTATATCAAATGGTATGATGTGTAGCTGTCAGTAATATATAGTATGTATAGATGTGTGTCTCTATATCTCTATGAAATGAAACCAGCTGCTCATGTTACCACCATGAAGAAGGGCAGCTCTTGTCAGAGAGGTTTTTACAGGCAGAGCAGGTTCATCCAGCTGCTGACCCTCCATCCAGTGACCTGGTGGAGGAAGGTCACTAAGTAGGAAATTAAACACCTTTAACGGTGACATTTCAGCTCTTTGAATCTCCATAATCATCATCAGGTGTGTTCAGACTCATGCTGCCTTTTTACTCAACTCCGGGGTCAGGTCTATGGTATGTTGTTGCTAAGCAACCAGGGATGAAAGCCGGAATGTCTTTCCAAAAGCAGTTCAGTGTTTGAGCAATGCTGTAACGACCTTTGAGATCAAGACGTGGAAGTTGTGTTTTCTGCGTCCTTAGAAATTAATTAGAAAAATGTAGCAGACAAAGACTCACAGAAAGAAGCGAATTGTTGAACCAGCTTGAAATAATTGATTAAATTCATTACAACCCATTGAATGAAGGTCATCCGAATTAAGCAGTGATGCTGATGTCACTGGTTGAAATTAGATGCACTTCTATTCCTCTTAAATTAACAGTTTGCATTGTTGCGTACATAATTTTAAGATAAGCTGAATTTAAATTGTTTTTGTTTTCCAACTTGGGTATTTACTTACTTAGGCCTTTAAGTTCCTCAGGGTTCATCAATGTTTCTGTAGCATAAGAGTTTTTTACGAGTTGGGGTTGCTAGCCCCAAGCCCAACCTTCTGCCATTTCTGACGTCCGTGGTGTTTTGGAGTTGGTTTGTTAGTCCTCTCCCCCTAATCTCATGTCCTACAGGCAATGTACCTGTCTGGTCTCATACCACGTGAGACCAGACGGGTTTTGGGTCGTGCACAAGCTGTCCCGGCATGTCAAGCCCAACCAACTCCTGCTACTGTGTAGTGAAAAGCTGCAGCTAAGACAAGCATTTTTCATACCAGCAGCGCGAGACAGAACTTGGGTATTTAGTTTGTCCAAATGTAAAAAATGCAGCAAAAAGATCTGAAGAAACTTGGACGTCATAACATCAGATGCACGACGTTAAGGGAGTAGTAAACCTAATTTTTGCACTTTCACTAAAATTAGAAAACCAATTTAAGCAATTTTCAAGCTGGCAAGAGTCCCCCAAAACTAAACCGCTGTCTCTGTCTTTTTCTCTCTCTCAAAAACACATCTGTAGACTAAATATATATAGACAAACAACATGACAGCTAACCTAAAGTGTGGCCATAATATGTGGATCGCCCCCTGGTGGCTGGCTGTGATTTAGCTACCTCAAATAAATGTGCTTTGTCGTATTAAGTTCTTATTATGTTGGTGTTTGTTGAAGTTGTTCATTTTTCTGATCAGTTTGTTATTTATCAGTTATTTGATGCTAATAAAAGTGTGTATAATATCATGACTGTCAGTAGTAGTTTAGGTGGCTTTCTTTAATTATGTGATGTTTTAAACTACATGATGGGTTGTACTCATGCTAATGTTGTAGTTAGCAAATTTAGATCACAACAAATCTGTGGGCTTGCGTAAAAATTCACCTCGTCTACAGTTGTTATGAATGCGTAAATTATCTATAGAGACTAGAACCATTTTTGTGTCAGGCTGTAAACTTGTTTATTTCTGCTGTAAAGTTGGTCATTTTAACATGGAGGTCTATGAGGACTGGCCCACTTTTGAAGCAGCCTCTAGTGGACACTTGAGGAATTGCAGTTGTTGAAACTTCTGGCTTCATTGATCAGACCATAGATTTGTTGTGATCTAAATTTGCTAACTACAACATTATTTATACAATATGCCAAGGCATATGACATACCAGAGGATATACAATTGCAAGAAAAAGTATGTGAACCCTTTGGAATTTCATGGTTTTCTGCATTAATTTGTCATAAAATGTGATCTGATCTTCATCTAAGTCAAGGGTATTGACAAATATAATGTACCTAAGATAATAACACAATACAAAAGTAAGTGAACCCTTGGAATTAATAACTGGTTGACAGGGCCATATTTTGGTCCCAGTCCAGCTCTGTCTTCCACCGTCTGTAAGGACTTCATAGAGCGGGAAGAGTAGATGGTGGAAATATCAACTGTGACAAATACATATAGAAATGTGGTTTAAGAAAACCTCAATAAAAAATAAGTTTAAAAAAAGAAAAAGAAATGTGGTTGAAACTTGAGTTTAATGTGAAGGCTGAGTGACTCAACTAGGATGATGTCAGGGGTGACACATAGTGTTGTGAAACTAAATTCTAATGATTTCATACAGATAAGATGTTACTGTGGCCACTTGTTTGGGTTCAGTGTGTGAGCTGTGAATCTCTCAAGGTCGGAGAAAATGCCGGCAACTGGTGTGCGTCAAAGACAAATAGACACTGTATCACTGCTTCCAATGTAATCCTCTCCCCTGACATTTTTGTGACATCTGATTTAGACCGTGTTTGTTACTTTTCTAGATGATATCTCTGGGAGGCATTAGCAGGGAAACAAGGTAAACACTGATAAATTGTCGCAGTTTTGTCTTTAGTTCAGATCAAACACGTCATATTACTTGTTTCAATCATACCAAACCATTTACTTTTACTTTTATAGTGCCGCATTGGTTAAAGCAAAGCAAAAATACTCTTGATTCAAGTCTGTCCAAACTTTTTGTGCCAAAAGCTCCTGAAAAACAGGTTTTTAGGAGACTAAACTTTAACCTTAAGTGAAATAAAATAATAATCCTCACAAATGATCAAGAGTCAGAGCAGAGAAGGCTGACACAAGCTGATAAACTTGTCTGTCCAGATTACACCAGCTTAATACTTGTTTCATGCCTTTGTTTTCACTCTGAGTGTCCCTGGATTGTTTTATCTTTCCTGGAAATAGTTCAAGCACTTCTTAGTTTGTGAGTCTTTTCTTTTTAATGGCAGCTCAACACACTAAGCCCTTTATGTCGCTTGTATATTTAAGCAGTTTGACTCACTGGTCTTATCGTACCACCCACCCTGCTCTTTCTAAATTCACTGAGCTGTGGATTTTACAACTAAATTTCTCCTCTTAAGACTCTGTTTAGCACACACTGGAACATCTTTTTGCAGAAGGGCCCTTTGTTCATTGTTCATTGGAGATGCATATTTGCGATTTCACTCTGCATCTGCAGAAGCAGCAACTTGTCAAAGTCTATGAAAATCTCTATGAACAGACCCGATGAGCCAACCTTAATGCTGAGGATCATTACTATTAATGAGAGGAAGAGGAAGAGCCTGCAATCTGCAAAATCAGAGATGGTGCATCAGGAAAGCAGTGCACCAAGAGGAAGCTCATTATTTTATTTGATCCTTCACTCAGTTTAGCACTGTGAATTAGTCCTCCGGGGTCGGACTTTCATTGCAGACTTCTACTGCAACATCCTGAAGTGTGTGAGGGAGAATGTTTGGCGCAAATGACCTGAACTGTGGCGCAATGGCAACTGAATGCTCCATCATGAGAACAAAATTAATGATGAATTATGTAAATATCCAGACTAAAATGAACCAGACTAATGAGGCGCCATTCACATTGACATAAAATGAAGAAGAACTGGCCTTCACCTGCTTATAAATCTATCAGTGCTTCTCTTCCCACATATTTTGGTGGTGTAAAAAAAAGCATTATCAAGGTGAAAAGAAAAAACAATTAGAACTAAATTACAAGAAAAACTGAACAATTTACCCATTAAATTGTTAGTAATGACCATGAAACATGAAGGGTTAAGACTGATCATAGTTGCTGCAGTTTATGTTTTAGAGAACTTGGCAGCCAACTGACATTTGGGAGGGCACTCATTGTGTTTTTGTTATAATTTACAATGACATGGAGATTAAAATGTAGAATGACAGGTGGAATGTAGAAGGTAAAACACAGTTGCAGTGCCAAAAACCTGCAGGGGACACATTGTTACTTCTGATGTGATCCTAAAATGTCAAAGTAAAAAAAGACGTGTACGAAACATAAATTACTTGTTTGCATATAGATTCACTCATATAGCGTCAATTTATCTGTTTGAAAGTCTAAAGAAAATGACATTACAAATGAATGTAGTCCTTCTACTACATGTCTGAAATAGAGATGCAACATTTAATTGATTTGTTGCCAACTATTAAGTTAATTGACAACTATTTCTATCGATGAATCAGTTTGAGTATTTTTTAAAGAAAAAAAAGTCAAAACTCTGTGGTCTTGCTTTTCAAATTTGAATATTTTCAGGTATCTTTGCTCCTCTGTCACCATGAACAGAATATCTTTCAAGTTGTGGACAAAACAAAACATTTGATGACATTGTTTTGGCCTCTGGGAAACACTGATTGGCTTTTTTTTTTTTTTACCATATACCGGCATGTTATAGACCAAACAGCTAATCGAGAGAGTAACTGGCAGATACGACGTTACATTGTTAATTGAAGCCTTAGTCAAAAAAGGGCTATAACATAATAAACTACACAGTTATTACACCATTTAATATACCTATTTGAAATATTAAGATTGTCCCTGTGTTGACGAGTTAATTACAGTGGCTTTGTATTGCATAACCGCATTTATTTCATAATGTAAACTCCTGACAACAAGTTGACTCGAGGAGGTTTGTGTTATGCAATGCAATAAGCAAAAATACAGAACGTTCTGTTAGGAAACCAGTTGAAACACACAAAAGAGAATTAGTGATCCGCTGTCATATAAAAAGGTTTAATGTGACGCCTGCAGCATGTTGGCGTTCAGCTTTGAGTACAAACAGTTGTTGCTAAAGCAGCTAATTGGACTGCTGTCATTACCCTTAGGCCTTACCTCAGTGGACTAATTCCTTCATATGATCCTTCTTCCTTCTTGTTGTTTGCCTCCTCCAGGGGATCTACAGGTTTCAGTCAATTATTTTATTTTGATATGGTGTTATAAGATCTCCAGATATCTTTCTCTCATCTCATTCAGCTGCCCCCAACCTTTTCTCCTGCAATTTTACTTTTTTCTTTTTTTCTTTCAACAATGAAGCATTATTAGCCAGCACAGTGTGTGAATACAATTAAGCTTCCTACTGGATGCATGAAGTAGCAGAAGTCACTGTAACACAGATCTTTAGCAACAGATATACTTGCGTGTTAATGGCTGAAGACCTGAGGACTGCACCATGAAGCAAGATTAGTGTGTTAGCAGGTGTGTTGAGTTTGAGTGTTGAGTTGCTGTTAACCAATCAATCAATTAATCATCATTACCTTATTATTCTCTATGAGTCATACAGATACAGATTCTAAGCTGAGAGATAATTTTTTATCTGTAAACCTGTTCATCTGTACGTTACTAAAACCACTGAATGAAGCTGTCTAGTTACAGTATCACACACTGTATGCATCGCGTTGCGATGGGAATCAACATGTATTCAGCTGCTGATGCAGAAATCACATAAATATGTTTTTATGTTTGGTCCATTTACACTGCGGGTGCTGCAGCTGATGGAACACAGATTAGAAAAGTTGCATTGATCAGTAAAATAAATACACTATATTGCCAAAAGTATTGGCCCTCCCCTCCAAATAATTGAATTCAGGTGTCATCACTTCCATGGGCACAGGTGTATAAAATCAATCTCCTAGGCATGCAGACTGCTTCTACAAACATTTGTAAAAAGAATTGGTCGCTCTCAGGAGCTCAGTGAATTCAAGCGTGGTACCTTGACAGGTTTCCACCTGCGCAATAAGTCCAGTCGTGAAATTTCCTCGATACTAAATATTCCACGGTCAACTGTTAGTGGTATTATAACAAAGTGGAAGCAATTGGGAACAACAGCAACTCAGCCACCAAGTGGTAGGCCACATAAAATCACAGAGCGGGGTCAGCGGATGCTGAGGCACACAGTGCGCAGAAATCGCCAACTTTCTGCAGAGTCAATAGTTACAGACCTCCAGACTTGGTGTGGCCTTCAGATTAGCTCAAGAACAGTGGTAGAGAGCTTCAAGGAATGGGTTTCCATGGCCGAGCAGCTGCATCCAAGCCTTACATCACCAGGTGCAATGCAAAGAGTCGGATGCAGTGGTGTAAAGCACGCGGCCACTGGACTCTAGAGCAGTGGAGATGTGTTCTCTGGAGTGACCAATCACACTTCTCTGTCTGGCAATCTGATGGACGAGTCTGGGTTTGGCGGGTGCCGGGAGAACGGTACTTGCCTGTCTGCATTGTGCCAAGTGTAAAGTTCGGTGGAGGGGGGATTATGGTGTGGGGTTGTTTTTCAGGGGTTGGGCTTGGCCCCTTAGTTCCAGTGAAAGGAACTCTTAATGCTTCAGCATACCAAGACATTTTGGACAATTTCATGCTCCTAACTTTGTGGGAACAGTTTGGGGATGGCCCCTTCCTGTTCCAACATGACTGCCACCAGTGGACAAAGCAAGGTCAATAAAGACATGGATGAGCCAGTTTGGTGTGGAGGAACTTGACTGGCCTGCACAGAGTCCTGACCTCAACC
>OMNN01075740.1:3933-30555 GCA_900302755.1 Chromis chromis | reverse complement strand
GTAAACACACCATGCAGTTCAGCCGGGTTTAGCCAATAAGTTTCTGAATGTTTTTCGTGTGACTGTTTGTTGCTGTTGAATCAATCATGCCTTTTTGGTTTTGCTCAGAAGCATTTTTTTTTTTTTTTTTTTTTTTTTTTTTTTTTACAGACTCTGGTTAGTTCAAACTGTTTATTTTTGGCAAATTTTAAAATGAGACAAACTGCTATTTGATCGATTTTGATATGATAATTCAATTAAATTCAATTCGATTTATTTGTATAGCCCAATATCACAACACAGTTGTCTCACAGTGCTTTACAGCTCATTGAATTGATAAACAAGAAATGCATGTTAACAGTCTAATATAGAGTCCAACAATCGATGAGGCCAATCGATCAGTCCGAGGCATCACCTGCCCTTTATGACCCTCCTTCTTCGGGAAGGAAAAACTCAAAAAACCCAGTGGGGAAAAAAGAAACCTCCGGGAGAACCACAATGAAGGAGAGATCCTACTCCCAAGGACGGACAGGCTATAGCCACGGACAATGCACATCCATAGCAGATGTAGTGACAGTCAAAGTCCAGAGGGGATGGGTGAGGGAGGGGTGATAATATGACATGAACATTGGAAAGTGAATGAAAATCTGATGAATCTTTCTGTTCTAACAGTTTCTGGTTCTGACACATGGTTGATGTTGGAGATGTAAAAGAAAAAAAAACTTTAAAACTTCTGGCAGGTTTTGGGGTTTAGAGGGTTAAATAAATTACATTTCTAAAATTACATTGTTGTTGTGCAAACTATTGTTTTCTACTTTTTCAGGGGCAAGTCTGGGCATTACCAGCGATGGCTTTTTTGAGCTTGAAACCCTGCCAAAGTAAGATTTTCATACCGTCACTTTCATGTTTATTGGACACCACGAGGAGTGTTTGTATCTGTAATGAAAAGTCTTGTTTTCCTGACAGACACAGTGTGATTGTGGGTGCTGGGTATATTGCTGTGGAGATGGCAGGCATTCTCTCCACCCTGGGGTCCAAAACATCCCTTATCATTCGACAGACAGGAGTAAGAAGAAAACACAGAACCACGACACATACCATACAGTTATTCCAGTGATGTACAGTAACAAAAATACATCTGTGTACTCTCATATTGTCTCTGCAGGTTTTGAGGAACTTTGACGCCTTCATAAGCACAAACTGCACCAAAGAACTGCAGAACACTGGTATAGATTTGTGGAAGAACTCTCAGGTGAAGTCTGTGAGTAAAACGGACAAAGGCCTGGAGGTGACGATCATCACCAAAGATCCAGAGAAGAAGAACGACGAGGAGAAGACCAGAGTCATCCAGGAGGTGGACTGTCTTCTCTGGGCCATCGGCAGGCAGCCCAACACATGTGGACTGAACATCGGTGGGATGGTAACAGTCTGCTCATGACAGGTTCTGATGTTTACTGTAGACTGGATGGAGACAGCTGCTTATTTTACTCTGGAGAAATAAGCTGCTGTCTCCAGAAAGAACAAATATTTGTCCTGAGGAATTTGATTTTGCGGCAGGAAAGGATTTAATTCACATTCAACAGTATTCATCAGGAAAACCATAATAATGCACTTATAACCACTGTCTGTGTGAAATTAGTGTTTGGCTCTGCTCAGGGTTCCTTGTGTCACCTTCATCCTGGCCACTTAAATGTCTTTATAGATTACATCAGCGCTGCCAATCATGGAGAATTTTAGTTTCTTAGGTACACATACAAGCATAAAAACTGTTTTGCACAAGAACTACATCCATCAGCACAATGTTAGACAAACAGTTTCATAATTGAAAGCTTTGTAAGAGGAAAAGAACCCAAAGTAAACCTGGAGTGAGATCATCTTCAGCCAGTGATTTGGGATAATCTGGGAACAACACTAGACGGCTGTCGCATTCATTTGTTATAGAGGTGACGAGTGAAATTCTGTGAAGTGCTGGTTAAGTCAGTTAATGACTGTTAGTGGATCCTCGACGGTGAAATCCAAACAACTATGTACCTAATGAACAGCACCAAGTCTGATTCTTTGTTTCTTTGTTATATTCTCCTACATCTGTTAAATGTAGGAGAATATGAATGACTTATTAAAACAGCAGTTTTAACACTCATGGAAAACACAAAACCATGTTGAACCTTCTCACACTTTTCAGTGAGAACCATGAGGACGTTCAGTGAGGGCGAGGCCTCGGCTCTGTGTTTACATTTAATCCTCCACAGTTAGGATGACTCATTTGTTGTTTCTTGGCACAGACAGAGTTTCCGGCTCCTTTTTCAAAGCTAACTCTAAAGGAGAGAATGGAAACACCCAAAGCATGCAGTATCTTTCCACAAAACCATTGCTCAGCCCATTGTCTCAGATAAGGTTGTTTGCTGGCTTCATTTACTTTATTCATGTTACGGCAAAGTTAATACAAGTGCATCTGACAGTTGAAAGTTTTTTCTCATTTGTAATAACTCTAACAGTTCCTCTCTGTGTTTGTCAGGGTCTGGATACAGATGAAAAAGGCCATATCGTCGTGGACGAGTTTCAGAACACCAGTCGATCAGGGATCTACGCTGTTGGAGATGTTTGTGGCAAAGCTCTTCTCACACCCGGTAGGAAGTAGCACCAATAAGTACTATGAGAGGGTAGTTTAAGTTTAGAAAATGTGGTGGTATAGTTTTGAGTGAGAGAGTACCTGTGC
The DNA here is from genome assembly GCA_900302755.1 of Chromis chromis. Taxonomy (NCBI): domain Eukaryota; kingdom Metazoa; phylum Chordata; class Actinopteri; family Pomacentridae; genus Chromis; species Chromis chromis. The sequence goes on along the minus strand of OMNN01075740.1, from coordinate 27,860 downwards.
CAATTCCAGGGGATATTTTTGTCAGGTTGCTATTGTGTATGGCCTTACAACAGGTCACCAGACGTTTGTCCATAGGTCTGTACTACGAAGCAGGTTTCGAGGTTATCGAGGTAACTTCAGGTTTTACTACAACACTGGTTCACTTCTTTCTGGGTTTACAACTTTATGGTAAGTCATGCTGAACGGCTAACCTGTTCCGGAGCAGGTTATGTTGCAGATAAGAGATCAGCACGTGTAATAGCACCTCCTACTAACCAATCGGTTCTTTTGGAAAAATGTCATCGGCATTAGAAGATAGAGCATAGATGTGAATAAGAAACCTACATCTAAGTAACTTAAACACAAATTGATAAGCATATTAAATCCACTTTCACACAGTCTGTATTTTATTTTTTTGCAGCTTTCCTTTGTGACATTGGCTGACGCAGTTGTTCTGTTTTTAGCCTGTAATTATGTTATAAACTTCTCATATTGGTTTAGTATTTCATTTTGCTCTTCTTGTGAAAAATATATAAAGTTGTACACACTTACTAGCCTTCTATATGGTACGAGAATCAGCCAACTTATTGCTTTAAATTGTGTTTTTATGTTCATTATTTACTCACTCTGTTTGACACTGCAGGATTACAGATGAAGCAATAAAACTGTCTTACATCCAGAAGAATACAGCTAAGCAACATGTTCATTCAACAGAATATACATTTGTAATAATTGTCGGATCTACTCGTGCCCTAATAATTTAGTAGTGATATAGATAAGCATGTTAACCATCACACTGTTGTTTGCATCTTTCCCTTCTGCTTTAGCTGCTGCAGCTGTGTTACTTTCAGTCTGTATTATGAGTTTAAAATCTTGTATTTCTCTAATATTTGCTCTTTGTTTGTAAAATATTCCACTCTCGTGCCAGTTGACCTGTGCATGTCTGTGATTGGTCATCTGGTGCCAACTCTGCCTCTTTCATGTAAATGTGCTCAGAGACAGAATCACAAACCCTGAGTTGACTTACTGAGATGATAACCAGCTTTGCTTATCCTGATTGTAATTGTTGGGTTAATTGAAGCCAGATAAGACAAACTGGATAATGTTGAACTCACTTTCTAGCACAGGCCTCAGGTCTATTGCGTTCACAAGGTTTGGGTTTCTTGTACAAAGAAGTTCTGATATATATGAACCAAAAGCAAAAACATGAACAATTAAGCTTCTTAGTTCGGGTGAAAGCTCAACAAACGGCATTCAGACAGAGATTTGGCTCCAAAAATCACCATTGAAATACATTCAAATCTTAGTTTAGCTTCCACCTATTCTTCTTCTTAAAGTGCAATAGTCACATAAGAAATCCATCTCTAATTTATAGCAAAGAAATATGAAAAAGGTCTAAATCCCAGCAACATCTGGGAAAAAAGAAAAGAACAACTATATGGTGACACATAATAAACCAGTCTTGCTGTGTGTCCGGAACATGTTAATAAAGTTCACGCTGTAGTTTTGACCTCCTCAGACTCTTTCCCTTCATCCTTCGTCCAGAACTCTGAACTCTGCCTCTACATTATGAAATGCTGCATCAGTGGTGTTAGCTTGTACCTGTTTGTGCGGTTTTAGAATAAAGCTTCTGACAACACCTGAAATGTTTTCATAGGAAATGTATTGTTATTCAAAGCACACTGATGTTTTATTATGTCGGTGCAGTTGCCATTGCTGCAGGCAGAAAGCTGGCACACAGACTGTTTGAGGGCAAGAAAGACTCCAAGTTGGACTATTCCAGCATCCCCACAGTGGTGTTCAGCCACCCACCCATCGGTACCGTGGGCCTCACAGAGGGTGAGTTCACCTAAACATGTCTTTAAGTGGGTGTACCTTTTTTATACAAGTATGACATTTACCGATTTCTTATTACTGTAATTTTAATCTGGATTAAAGCTTCTCACAGTGGAATTACTCCACACGAATTTACATGCTTACTCACATTTGTTCCTGTCACAGAGGAGGCCATTAAAGCTCGAGGAAAGGAGAATATAAAGATCTACAAGACCTCCTTCACTCCGATGTATCACGCCATCACAAGCAGGAAGAGTCAGTGCATCATGAAGCTGGTGTGTGAGGGAAAAGAGGAGAAGGTAGGAGCTACATGGTGAAAGAGATTACTAACAAATATCTACAAATCAGACATGTAAATTGTTTCGACTCTAATAATCCTGTACTACTAATCTGTGCTACCGTATAGTGTTGCTGACATTATTCTTAAGGTACACATCACTTAAACCGGTAAAACAATGGAGATCTGAAAACCTGCTTGAAAATTCTTTGTGGTATTTAAACATTAAAAGCAGAATGTTCTCTAAACCATCTTAACACATGTAGAATTACTTACTTATGTTCTTCCTATGTTGAAACCACAGTTGTTTTCCATCGTTTTGCAACTATATAAGCCACAATTGAGGCTGAGGTTTATGAAAACACAAAACAATTAACTTTACATCCCTTTATTCTAATACAGAAAGCAGCACAGAGGGCACTTGGTGTCTCTTCGAGGCTCTTACTGCCTCAACTTGACTGTGTCTTACTCTTTTGTGCACAAACTGCTGCAGTTATTTTCAAAAGCTGCATTTTCTCCTTCCCTCAGGTGGTAGGTCTGCACATGCAGGGCCTGGGCTGTGATGAGATGCTGCAGGGATTCGCTGTCGCCATCAAAATGGGTGCTACCAAAGCAGACTTTGACAAGACCGTCGCCATTCACCCCACCTCATCTGAGGAGTTTGTCACGATGCGTTAACGCAAACACAAGCTCCCCCGTTGCCTCCCTATACGACCAGCAGCCCAGACAAGCATACCAGGACAGAGTCACTGCCCCGTACTACTCTCGCATCAGCTTGACGACTTGCTTTATAAAACTACCTACATGCTTCCATTTTCTCTCATTTAAGTGACCTTACTTGTGCGCGGTGTTTCACTTTTTCTAATTTTTACCTAAATGGACCAAGACTGGGGTATGACCTTCTTAAACTGTACTGTGGGTCATGATTATCGATTGAAAACTCTGGATTCCATTTTAATGATTGTGAAATGGAAGTGATTGATCTGCAGGTCTTGTTGTCAAGAGATTGCATGGGAAGTCAAAAGACCTCTCTCCTAGTGTATGTGTTTGATTTGTCAGTCATTTGTCAGATGAATAATACAAACAGTTCTGCTCTTTAAAGGCACCTTTTCACTACCAATGCAAGGTCATGGCATATATCTACTGTACTGTTCAAAAGATCCAATAAACCTGCAGCTTTTTCTTAAGTCTTGTGGCTGTTTTTCCTTAATTCTGTGACTCAGCACTTTTTGCTGCTGTACTGTAACGCCCTTTAAGTGCCCTACCCTGTGTGCCTTTACAATTGATTTTGGTTGGGCAATAACTTCTCTTGTTTGGACAGAGAGATTATCACCGAGGGAGCTATCAAGTCGACATGTGTTATAACAATGTTCCATTTGAGACTACTTTTGACAAATGACAATACTGATTTACAGTGATTAAATTAGTGTTTTTTTTTTTCAGTAGGTCAGAATTGCATTACTGATATGAACGCAGAATTAAATTTTGCTATTTACCTGACAGGTGGTTTAACCAGTGAAGTAAAATACTCTACATGTATACCTTCCAGATGCACCAGAGTGGCGGATCTATTTCCTTATATCCACACAAAACTCATACATACTCTCAGAATACAGTAGTGGTAATAAGTAACTACATTTACTTAATTACAATTTCGAGGTGCTTGTACTTTATTTTCCATTTTGTGATACTTCATTCAAAAGGGAAGACTGTTCTTTAGAGTAAATTATATTCAATCGACAACCAAGGTTTCTTAAAACTTTATATACAAATCATGATCTGCTTATAAAGTATGATTCAAAGTTATAGATTAAACTAACCTTACCCTTTAGAGTAATGTGACTAATAAAATATACATAATGATAGAAGATTAAAATATAAAACTCCTTTGGTATGTTTTTTTTAAATTTTATTTTAGATTGTTGTTATTTTTTATCCCTTAAAGTAAACAATCTCCTACAGCACTGTGTAGTAATCGTAGACATATATATTGCATTATATTTTATATTATCTCTATTTTAAATAATTGAAGATAGCTGATCTAGCTCAACTTTTCGGTACACAGTGCAACTTTTGGACCGCAATTTTTCAAATGGCTCTCTAAAACCTATCTTATAGACAATCTTTGAATGTTTTGATGCTCTGCAGAGACTTTTAAACATCCTTTTGATGTGTAGGTTGCTCTACATCTACGAATGGTTGTCACTGAATTGACTTGGAAAGGGTTCACATCCAATACACAGAACAGGTTTGAGAAAATATGGGGGCCTTTCCTGGTACGGTGTCACATCACATCTCACACATAAGGACTTAGATTTGTCATGGTGGGTGTAGTTTAGCCTGTTTGTTAGTGCTCATGTTCACTCTCAAGATGTCACTGCTGTGTTGAAGTTGTAAAATACAGCTGCATTTTTGGCTTCCTTTTCATTTGAAAAGAAAAAAAAGTCTAGCAGCCCTCTTTAGTTTGTCTCTGCCTTTGGGTTTTTTGCTGTTGTAGTTCAAATATTCAAATATTTTTCCCTACAAAGTTGGTGTAAAAGTGAAAACTGCTAATAAAATATATATTTTTAAAGTATTTAACAATATTTTAATCTAATTAAATATATACTCTGCACCTGAATAACCTTTCTTTGCAGTATTTTCTTTGGCCAGATGTCAGCACTAATAATAAGAAGTCTGGGGCAACAACTAGGAACTTAAAATGACCTTGTTAGCGCAGCGGTTTCAGGAATATCGCGATAAAAGTTGACAACAGTTAGACTTACACAAGCTCTCGCGATGATATTTCACGTCACTACGCTGTCACAGGTCACGTGTGAGTGTGTGTGTTTGTAGCGCTTTACGTCCACAGCGGCGTTAGCATCAGTCTGGCCATAGATTCTCAAAATGGACACAGATTATGCAGAACAAACCTCACCATAGAAAGGTATTGGCTTTTCTGAATACCCTTATATACACGTTCTTACTTGTCAGTTGTAGTTGTTTGTGAGTAAATTAAAATGTTATACAGCACTTGTTATCTAAGGAGGCTAATGATGTTAGCTTACGGTGCTAGCTAGCTAAGTTAGCTCAGTGTGTAGCTCCGCAGCCGCCGGGCTTAGTGGAGCCGTAGCTCAGTCAGCGGTAGTTAGCCGGCCGGCGAAGGCAGTAGTTGTCCAGCCAGGGGATAGCACGAATGTCATCTGTGTTAAACATGTGAGTTTGTCTGTAGCCGAGTTAAAGTCGCTGCTTGATGACACTGTGAACTTGAGAGGCGATGTCTTGGCGTTAATCTGTCTCTGGGTTAAGTTGGTAAGCGGACTGCTAACATAGCAGTGACCGGGCTGTCTGTGACTCTGCACAGTGAGTTCCTGCACTTCAGTACCGAGCCCCGCTACAGCGAGGATGTTCCCCAGCCTGGCCCACAGACCATGGCATGTCTTCTGCAGGGTCTCCTTGCAGCACAGGGCGTCACTGTCCCATCGGTCTCCGAGGGTCCCCCACCTCTGCTATGGTGAGCAGACCTTATGTCCAGCTGTTAGACATGACGGTCCTGTCTGCTCTGCTGTCTCTACAACAGTGGGGTTGGTCTGCGTGGGACTAAGCAAACTAACATCACACTTTGTGTTGCACAGGTTGGCAGAATGGAGGCATACATAGCTTATGGTTCAGCCTTCCAGACTGCCGGGTAGCTTCTCTGGGGCTGGGAAAAGTCCAGTACTACTCTACCTCTGGTAACAGCAAAGATGGTCCTCCAAAATCACCATCGGGGGATGCTCCCTCGGCGGAAAAAGTCCTGTCTGCTGCTACAAAAGCCACTCCAGCTTCATCAGGTAATAAACTTTAATGTTGTGGAATTGTCATGTGTGCAGTAATATTTCCTGTTTTCCCATTTGAGCCTAATATGTTTCAATTTATTACATCCTATGTCAATAGAAGCCACAGGAAGCAGTTCTGCTGAGTCAGTGTACTAAACAAAGATGTAAAGGCAGCATGCAAATGGTCTTCTTTTCTAACTAGAGCTGAATGATATGCAAAAACCATCTTGCGATTATTTTTACAGATATAGCATCTGTTATGAGAACGGTGGTTTTATATTTCTTTTCCTCTGAATCAATTTTAAAAATTGGGCTTTTTTTGGTGCAGTCTGTACGAAACAAGCAAGTTCCTTTATATCTGGAGAATAGGATTTGTAGTCCGGGGCACATCTGTAGCTTCATTTATAGTGGTGCGTTGTGACACACTTTACCTTCATCAAAAATGGCATATCCTGAAATTTGGGTATTGCACGTGAAATTCAAATTGGTCACTCCTACTTCTGACTTAGAGAAGAAGCTAAATATATATTTTTTTTATTACTTAGAAAGGGTTCAGTGTGGGGAGCCCCGATAGCCTAGCCCCCGTGGAGAGGCTGTGCCAGGTTTGAGTCTGACCCTGGCCATTTACCGCATGTCCTTCCCCATTATCTCCCATTTCTGACTCTATCCACTGTCCTGTTCTCTCTAATAATAAAGGCATGGAAAGGGCAAAAATACATTTTAAAAAGAAATGGTTCAATGTAGCTAATTGTGCACTAAAAGGATTTGAGCTGTACAACTGGTGACAATTTCTCATTGACGTGATCCACACCCTAGTGAGGCGTGGCTTTAAAGTACAATGATGACAAGAGAGAACAACAACAGGCTATTTGGCATGCTGGATGCCAACATATCAGTAAGGGGTGTAGTCAAGGCTCTTGAATGTCCACAACTTCAACATTTGTCTAAGAACATGTTTCAGACAGCATGGTCCAGCAGACAATCTGGCATGTGATGCTCTGGATGTAAAGCAACGTGATCCTGTCTCCCAAAATGTCCATCAATTTCGCCAAGCTTTCAGGAAGAGTAGGACAACATTCCACAAGGATTGATAACCTCCTTACCATTGTATGTCGCATGTGTGGCTCTACAAGTTACAAATAGTGGACACACTTGTTCCTGACTTGTGATTTCTGGTCTATGACCCTTTCCAACACAGTGCGTACTTGGTGGATTCATGACGTCCATTCTCCTGTAGGGATGCTGCTGTGTGCTGGAACAACAAATGCTCACTCCTCTATGCTAAAAAGAATGCATAGTATTTAATAACATATTCCATGCTGCATTTATATTTTTAGGAAAAGTCTTCCAGAGAATTTAAGTAGCATCTTTGATCAAGTTGAAATTTTTGCTTTCGTAGGGCTGACTAAAGCTGAGACGATTCAAGTGAAAGGTAATGAGCAACATTGGTGTTTCCTCCAAGTTAAACTTCTTTATTCTTTATTTACTTTATAGTTTGGTATCTTCATATGGTTTGGTGGCTTGAATAAGACTGGAGACCTTGTTTAATTTAATTTCTCTCTGTTGTCAGTTCGGGCTGTCCTGAAGAAAAGGGAATATGGAGCCAAATACACACAGAACAACTTTATCACTGCAGTCAGAGCCATGAATGAGTTCTGCCTCAAACCAAGGTAACTACTGTTCCCCAATGTAGCTGAATTCTATTAAATCTATTTAATATATACAACAACCCTAACCTGTATATCATCGATGCTAAGCCCAATGAGTGGCATCCGTCTGTTCACTGCTAACTGAGATGCTAACAGACCTCAGCCATGGCACAAATTCCTTTGGGTTAATAAGTAAGCATGCTTTTCTGATTAGCTAATACAAGACTGCCCACCAACACAGGTTTAATCTAAATCTTCCCCCCTCTCCTCATGTGTTCACAGTGATTTAGAACAACTCCGGAAGATCAGGAGGCGCAGCCCACACGACGACACAGAGGCTTTCACTGTGTTTTTGCGGTCAGACGTGGAGGCCAAGTTAGTGTTCAACCCCTTTGCTTTACATCTTAAGAGATCTGAAGAATGCAACGCTATATGTTTTCCAATCAAACCAGTTTTCAGCGATATTGTCTCTTAGCATTTGTTGACCCACCTATTTCTCTCTATGATCATTAGAGCACTGGATGTATGGGGAAGCCACGAAGCTCTAGCCCGAGAAAGAAACCTCAGGAAAGAGGTGGAGAGAGAATACCAAGAGAGTAGGTTTTTATCTTTCTTTGGCTGCTTGTGCATCTTTGTGAACATGTAACAATACTTCAGATTTGGTCTTAAGTTAGCCTTTTCATCTTCTAATTGATACCACTTTCATATTTGTCTATGAAAAGTGAAACTACAGGTGGCGGCCATTTTGCTTGCCTTTGCACAAAGACTGGAAACAAAAAATAGGAACCTCTAAAGCTCACTCATTAGCACAGTATGTCTCGTCCCATACAGAACCAAAGTGGTAAAAGAACATGGAGTTTTGTGCTCGGCTGTTTCTTGGCTCACTTGCCAGGCAAACAGCGAATACTACAAAAACTGGCCATGAAATACTCGCACAAAGTCACATGACCTTCCATAAAAGGGAATTTTTACACTTTGGCTTTTATACTGATTAAACAAACAATATATAACATGTTATTTAGTGAACTTTGGAGGTTCTGGTTGCCGATTTTGTTACCTTTGCACAGACCTGATGTTTATACTTTTTTTTTTGGGAGAGATGAATAACCGTTTTGTTAATTGGGGTTTCATTTCAAGTGTAATAGATGTGCAAAATGCATAGATTTCTGACTCATTCCCTTTAATATACACGACCCATCATGCTTGAGCAAGCCATGTAAGCTAACCAGGTGCTAGCTGTAGCTTCATGTGTAATTAACAGGAATAAGGTTTGCATCAGTCTTTTAACTCTCATACAGAAAGCCAAAAAGCAAAATGTCTTTAATGCTGGAACTGAGCTAAAGCTACACTTTAACAGCAGTTTTGTGAATATTTTAGTAACATATATATATAACTTAGGCTTGTTTCATTGTTTTTTTGCTGTCTGAATGGGTAAGATAACGTTTTAATTAATTTAATCTCTTGTCTGCCGACCTCCAGATATTTTTCGGAATCAGCAGCTGTTGAAGGAATACAAAGACTTTTGGGGAAACACTAAGGTGAGCACTTTGATTTCATTACTGCTGTTTTCTTGGACAATATTACCGACTCTCCGCATCATGTTTTAAATACGAAAGCGACATTCCTGCCACCATGCCCAAGTTGCCCTCCTAACACAAGGTGGTGTTTGTGTGACCTTTGTCCCCATTACAGAGGTCAGTGCATCTATATGACAATGCAGTCCCCTCTCTTTACTGTGTGATGCTCATGTTATTTCAGTCACTGTACTGCTCTGCACTTGTCTGGTATGTCATGGTATATTCTATACTCTGCTAGCTTGTGTTGCCAGGGTGCCCCCCGCCCCCCAACATGCCTTGTTAAATAACGTCAATTGTAAAAGTTTATTACTGACAGCAAGGCAGGAAGTTTACAGCATATTTATTATAACTAAACTTCCTCTCAATTTGTTTCTCAGCAGCATAAACAGTATGTGGTCCACTGAACTGACAGACAGAAAAAAAAGTCTTCTTTTATTATTTATTTTTCTTTTATCTTTCTATTTTTCATAAAGCCACGATCAGGCAAGAGGACGACATTTCTACAAGGGCCGGGGAAGGTGGTCATGGTTGCTATTTGCATGTAAGTTTTCATGCTCGTCTCCCTTGTTTTCCGAACGCTCGTTTTGTTTTGCTGTGACGTCTTTCTGTACTCGGTGACTTTACTGAGCTGCGGCACACACAGTGGGAGGTATCAGATTAGAGAGAGGAGCTACGGGTCTGTTCTCAGCGGGGGTTACTACACACAATATGCTGGATAAGTGTGGGAGCATAACCTGGTAGGGAGACTGAACAACAATGTGGTGTGGGTAAACTTTGTTGCACGAGTCCAAAACAGATGCTACATATGAACAATAGACCTGCTCCTGTTGAGATTTGGATACTTCTAAATATATAGCCTGCACGGTAGAGCTTGACACTGTGAAAGATGTGCAAACCTTTAATAAGAACTGCATGGGAAGTCCGTATCACATGCAGTAATGTGGCCTATTAGATTAGGATGATTGTGTTAGAGGACATGTGCAGTCACATGAAGTGCACGGAGGATGCACAAGGACTCAATAAGTGGAGTGCACGAGAGGTTCAGTCCAGGTGTAAACTCTGTGATTCAGAGGCATGAGAATGTAAAATGGGAAGAATTTCCACTGTTTGAAATGTGTGAATTAAAGGCCACATTGTCAGGTGTAGCTGATAAATCTGTAAACCACTATAGACAGAACTTTTATCAACTACTTTACATTTGAGATGATTGCCTTTCTCATTCCCCTGGGAGTGTATTATTTACTTGTTTTCTTTGTCCTCACAGCAATGGGTTGAATTTCTTCTTTAAGCTCCTGGCGTGGGTCTACACTGGATCAGCTAGCATGTTCTCTGAAGCCATCCACTCCCTGGCCGACACCTGCAACCAGGCTCTGCTCGCTCTGGGAATCAGCCAGTCGGTCCGCAACCCGGACGCTGGGCACCCGTAAGCACCACACCTTACTATGCTACTTAAAAGAAGGTGAAAGGAAGTTGAGTAGTCCTTGAAGGAGTCATATGTGTAGAAATTATACCAGTATTTTTGCAGACTTTCAAGCATTGAATCCTCTCACAGACCAAACACTACTAACACATTACTATGACAAAATCTAAACTTTAGGCAGAATTTGTATTGATACTTCGCAATAAATTATTTTTAGTAGAGCAGATATTTTGTCAGACAGTACGTAATCTTTGAAAGATGTCCGCATAACTTTACTCATGCAACTTTTAATCTTCTGTGAGTTGCAGAGTGAGCAAGTGTGTATTATTAGCAAAATAATGGTGGCTTTACATGTCGATATGTCGGTTTGTAGTAGAACCCTTTCGTGTTTTTCAGGTACGGCTTTTCCAACATGCGTTACATCGCCTCTCTTATCAGTGGGGTGGGCATTTTCATGATGGGAGCGGGCCTCTCTTGGTACCATGGCATTATGGGATTGCTTCACCCGCAGCCGATTGAATCTTTGTTATGGGTGAGTGTCTGTGTCCACTATCGTCTGTAATTCAAAATATATAAAGGAAAAAAGATTCCACATGTCACGTTTCTCTGTTACAGGCCTACTGTATTTTAGCGGGCTCTCTGGTATCTGAAGGAGGTGAGTTATATTAAACTATTAGATTCTTTAATGATGTTTTAACTGTGATTCTGCAGTTTGTACTCAAATATCTCTGTTTTTCTTTTACAGCCACGTTACTAGTTGCCATCAATGAGATAAAGAAGAGCGCCCAACAGCACGGAGTGTCTTTTTATGAATATGGTGCGTACAGCAGAAAACTTTGTCATTAATGCATTTACAGTTGGTCACGTTATAGCAGTCAGATAGCAGTTTCTTACCTCGTATATACTTAAAACTGCAGGTAATCTGTCCAGAAATGGCGCGGAGGAGAATTGCTGATAACACATAAGACAGTGTTTGTGATAGAGTTGGTCGAGTGTAAATAAGCACATCCTTTGTGTTGTATAATCTCTACTCTTAGATCCACACACATGCTTTCATTTCATTCGTTTCAACCTAGCGTCCACACTCCTCCAGAGTTTTAGAACCCGTAAAATGGAGACTTTTGGAAATGTTGCTGACCTTATTTTAGTTTGACAACTTCAGGGTTGCGTTTTAGTCTGGATGGGCCGAAACTATGACTCTTGGTAACGATGGCGCAGATACCCATGTTTGCTTTCATTCTCTGGTTTATTATGTTCTGGAAGAAAACAAAGACATATGCCTTGACTACCAGTGATTAATTAATTAATTTGGCTACAGGATTTGTTTACCCTGTTGTCTATGCTAACAGCTGTTGTGAAGTTAAGGAAATCTGTGGTCCTCCTTCAGTATTTTCTACAACCAACCCAAGTGACCAACCTCTTACTTTGTGTTTACACTGGTACCCGCAGGTCCTGCAAATGTGAATAGCCACCTTTATGTGTTTTCAGACATGTTATTATGTGTGGAGACCATTTCTGAAGCACTCCTAGAATGCTTGTCTGGGCAAAGATCGATTTCATTTTAAAACCTTTTTACAATCTTAAAAAAGACTTCAAATAATACCCCTGCAATCTGTCTGACTCAGATGAAACTCACGTCTGAAGTAAAATTAGACTAGGTGTTTCATCCATCCATTATCTATCCACCGCTTAATCCTCTGTAGGGTCGGGGGGGGCTGGAGCCTTTCCCAGTCGACTCGGGCGAAGGCAGGGGACACCCTGGACAGGTCAACAGTCTATCACAGGGCTACACATAGAGACAGACAACCAAGCACACCCTCATTCACACCTATGGACAATTTAGAATCATCAGTTAACCTCAGCATGTCTTTGGACTGTGGGAGGAAGCCAGAGTACCCAGTGAAAACCCACACTGCACAGGGAGAACATGCAAACTCCACACAGAAAGATCCCAGGCGTCCTAACCAGGACGTGAACCGGGGATCTTCTAGCTGTGAGCCGACGGCCGAGCCACCGTATAGAAGATTTATTATATATTATATAACTATGTGTCTAGTATCACTGATACAAATCTGGGAATAATTAACTGTATTCACAGCTGGAAAACGTATTTTTCACGAGGATAGACCTCTGGTTTTGGTCAGCATATACATACACTGGAGATGTTGAATGGCATCAGCTTATGAGGTGATTATTTGTTCAGATTGTTCAGTCAAGTTAGGTCAGTACACAGCCATTATTATTTTTTAAGTATTTTGGGGGGAGAGTTTTTTCCCATTTTATTGACAGAGAGAGAGAGAGGGTGAAAGGGGGTTAGAGGAGAGTGACATGCAGAAAGGTCTTAAACTGAACTCGAACTCATGCTGCTGGGGGACTGAGCCCATGTGGTATCGCCTTAACTCAGTGAGCTAAATGGCGGCCCACACAGCTATTTTTTATTGCTCATCAAATGTGCACAAGACTCAAAAAATGAAAAATAGGAAAACTTTTATGAGCAAATAAAATATAAATAGACAAGTATAATACATTTAATTTAGACTTAGCTTCTTGATTGGTTACAATAAATCTATAAAGCTTTATTTCTTTTTAAATCATGTTTTAATCATTTGACTCACTGCATTATTGATTAATCTATTCATCTGTAAGTTGGACTTGATTTTATTAGATTTAGTCTGTTTTAAGTTCCTGCACAGCAGCAGAAAACATCAAATTAAGCGACAAGATGCAAAAACAGAAAACACTTATTCAAGTTTAACGTCACAAAATTGTGTCCAGTCAGTTTAACAGAAGTGTAACTGACTATTTTATTACATCTCTATGTAATGACTGGTGAGCAGTTCACCAGAGAAATACAATAAGAGCTCTTAGAACAACAGCACAATCAAACTTCTTGTTATAATCTTATTTCCAGTCATAAAATCACATTACAGTCACTCTGCTGTAAGCACAGAGTGGAAACACTTGGCAGAGTAAAAGTTTGTGTGTAATTCCTCAGAAGAAGCAAGCTGCTGGTCGGCTTATCGATTTGTCATTTGTAATAAAATTATTTTTCTGGCATGCTCTACTTTCTCACTGTCACTCGGTGTGCCCACACTCCTTTTGTGTTTGTGTAGCTGTGTGTTTTGTATGTATAGGTGTGTGTTTGGAGCCTGTTTGTCAAGATGTGTCTGTGTGTGTGTTCCTGTCAGAGATCATTTTCCTTCAGCGCCATGTTGACACACGTGTGTCTCCACTGACGACTGTGGGAGGTGAAAACGACTGCGCATGTCATACATCATGCTATCATCGCTGCATGTACGTAGAGAGAACCCCCCCACAGCACACACACACACACACACACAGACACACACTTCCTTCTTTACCCAGCAGTCACTGGAGAAAGGTGTAGCTTAGCGGGTTAGAAAGTTCACATTCCAGGTAGAGAACATGAAGCCTGACTGTGTCCTTGAGTGAAACTCAAAGCTACGACGGCGTTGGTTGTTTAAGTTCATGTATTTATAGAATCACAACTTCTTATCCAACATGCAACATTCTGCTGTTTTTGGAGCCACTGATTCTTGTTTTATTTTCTCAGATTTCCCGCTAAGTCGAATGTTTCGCCTCCACTTGTGGTCGGCTTTTAAGGTCAAAGGGTCAAATCCAAAAATATAATGTTGACAGGAAGGTGGCGGGGCCCGTTTTGCAGGTGGCAACCTTGAGACAAAGCATTGGCCTCACACCCAGCAGATCCCACCTCGGCCGCCAAGAAGCGTGTCATCTGCAGCTCCGGAAACAATAACATTCTCGCTCAGGGACTTCTTTTAGTCTCCCCCACCCCCCCGACCGTCCAGACAAAAGCTCAAGGAGAAGAAGGAGGGAAAAACTGATTCCCCTTGATAAGGCATGGCCGTTTAGAAAATTCCAGAGGCCCTTGCCATTTGTTCAGCTGCCTGATGGAAAAGTACAGGGCTTTGGCCTGCCACCCGCCCACTCACTCACTTGTATGGCAGCAGAGCATCTCATCCTCCTGAGCTGCAGCTCTGTGTGCAGAATTAACGCAACTCAATTTGTGAAAACAACTGGCGCATGACGTTCCGTCAGACAAATCCCTGTTTGTGCAAACGCTCTCACGAGGGACAACTTCTCATCATGAGTGGTGACACAGCAGGAAAAACAGGCCAGGGAGGGAGAGTGAAACACTGCAAATAACATTTGTTCCAAGTCCAGGTGCTTTAAGAATTTAAAGACACTAAAAACTTTTGTTTGTTAACCACCTTTTTACTATGGTTTTAAATTGAATACTCAACTTTCTGCCAAAGAAGAGCAGTTTTGGTTATTTCACTCCCACTTGCTTCACTCTCTACTGCTGTTGTTTCTGTATTGCATTCTACTCTACATGACTGACAGACCAAAGCAAAGTTAGAAGGATGATGTCAGAACATGACTCCAAATTCATGCATCTGATGAATGCACAACCTTTTTAGTAGCAAGTTTCCCATAATAACTGAAAAGATGATATTATGTTAGTGTTTCATGCTGCCCTCAAATGGCCAGGGTGACCGACTGATTGACTGATGTGCATTGACGGCACTGCTGGGTCAAGCTAACAGCCATATTTGCTCTTCACTCCAGCTCCTTGTCACTGATTGATGTTTGACGGACAGGAAATGTCGGTTGTGTCGGACACCACCTCCAAACTCTTAGCGCCCTTGAACACCAACCCCACAAATGTTTCCTGTTCAAACATGTCATTTTACACACACTCATTGTAACCGACTGAACTGCTGAGGCAAGAAGTGAAGATGCCATTTGATCAGAGTAACCAGATCATATCTACAGCCACCTCTGCTGAAGGGTCTTGGAGCAAAACACTGGCAGGAGTCATTACATTCACCAAAATGATTAACTCAGGAGACCCGTGAAAGTAACTAGAAGCTGCCTTTGTCAGTCACATGGGGACAAAGATAGCTAATGGCTATTTTGAGGTTTGAAACAGAGAGGTCGGCCTGCAGGCTCATGTATCAGGTTTATATTGCAAAGTTCGACCTCAGCCAGGTAGCATTTATTTTTATATAGGATGGTTATATTTAGATGTTATATTACAGATGGTGAGTGCTAATGGTTATGTTACTGCACATGGCTATTTAAGGTGTAATGTTAGAAAGTGGCTAATGGGTGACTGGAAATATCAGTATCAGGTTAGAAATGTTTGGAATTGAATTACAGGTGTGGTATGGATTTAACCGTTTATAGTGTTTCAGTATTGATTGTATACAGAGACAGTAGGATGGAGATTCCAGCTACATGACAGTGATTACTTCTCAGGCTTTCCACCAGGAGCACTGACCTGTAAAGGAAAGGGGAAAAAATAAGTATCCTGTTATTTATTACCTGTTGGGAAAGAAGGTTAGAGTTCATTTCCCAGAACTAACCCCAGGATCAGAGATCAAAAGATGTAAACATGCTAACCAGGTTAGCCTATCTGACATCAGTTTTAAAGCAGCACTAATTAATATTTTTATGTTAGCAATTGATATATATTGTGACCCAGCTCTGCAGTTCCTCTCAGCCCTACATTGCAGTATTTTAGCATTTTTTAGCTCTTTGTTTTAGCTTCACAGCTGCAGCTTTATGTTTTGGTTCTCTTTCCCATGTTATCAGTGCTGTTGGTAGCAGCAACAGGCAGCTGCTTCAGTGACAAAGCCCTAAAATACCACCTGTATGCTTCAAACACAAGACAATTATCAACTAGCTAGTAAACATTTAGCTGTTAAAGAAGTATCTATTTCAGGAGTTGACTGATATAAAAACACAACAACAGCAAGAGGGATGACAGACCAAGTTACAGACTAACATTAGCTAACAAAGAACCATTTTGCTAATGCTAACACATATTTTTCTGAGAATTTGTTGAAAAATGAACTACAGAAGTAAACTGTTTGTAAGAAACAAAACAAACATATGTCATAACTATGACTAACTATGTCATAATTACAAGAAAAGACTGAATCATTTATCAGGTTTCCATAATTACAGGACAACGTTATGATAGAGTATGGGTGAAGTTGCCTGATTGTCATTGTGTTTTTAAGAAGTCTTAATTCTCAAAATAATTAGAGTAATACTTCCAGTGATGCATAGCATGATAAAACAAACAAAACAACCAAAAAAATCTGTAAATAGATACTTAATTTTCTTTACTATATGTTTTTAAAAATGGAGGTCAATTTGCAGGTCACAGTGTAACTCACTGCATTTGTGGCAACATTACATGTTTCTAGTAAAAGTTCTGTTCACAAAAGTTAGAACTTTTAACGTGACATTTTTCAAAATACTCTGTACTACTTAAAAAAAACACTTAAACAGATATTTAAGCTTGTATTACTCATAAATTGAGTAGCATCTTAGCTCCTAGTAGCAATGATTGATATACTCTTCTCATAGTTACATTTTAGAGTGAAATCGTTTCTTGCAATGATAAAATAGTAAGTCATAATTACAAGATTGTTTTTGTTTTGTGGATGCTGTGGACTTCTATAAGATACAAGCTAACATTAGCTATGAAGAAATCTTAATGTTAGCTATAACAGTAAGTCAAGATTGTTTTTGTTTTGTGGATGCAGTGGGCTTCTATAAGATACAAGCTAACGTTAGCTATGAAGAAATCTTGGTAATGTTAGCCATAAACACTGATATATTTCTTATAAGTTGTTGAAGTATAGAATATTAAGCCTTGGTCACATGGAACTAGTATTAAAAGTCTGCCATATCCTTAACTTGTAAAGTAAAAATTCCACTGCAAACTTTCCACCATATTTTGCTAAACAGAGGTCCTGTGACAATGCAAGTTTTGTGTAAATCTCTGTGAACTGGAGTCTTCTTATTTTTTGGCAAGGTTTTTCTGCCTTTTCCCCGTACTAGAATTGTGACGGCTGTGTTGGCAATTATAAATGACACCCTGGACAGCAATTTGGGTGCAAATTCAGGAGGTTCATGTTGCTACACAGCATGGAGACTCATTCACAGAACTCTCAGATCCATCAGAAGAGCAAAATCTCAGAGAATGATTAAATGGATGACATTCATGGCAGCATGTGGAACATTTCGCTGACTTTTAACAGGCTCAACGGTTGTCATGTGGCAGCCTGTTAATATAATAATGTCGAATAAATCACAGACTTTGCTTATTGCGTGTAAGTGCACTGCACAATGCACAGACATGGCGACTCATTTCTAACTCACGTAAGGCCCCCAGGTAATACTAGTCCAGTGCAAATAGGGCTTTAGACATACATTTGTCAAGTGGCTAGAAACACAATTAGGTTTAACATTTCTGGGACGTCACTCACCTTTTTTGTTTTAGAAATAAATAAATGCATCAATAAAAACATACTAGGTCTATCCATTTTGTTTCTTGGTAACTGTGGCATTAGGTAAAAGTTAGTTTTTCCTCAATCCTATCAACAGATTCACAGACAAAACAATAAGAATCCAGATTGAAAATATGCCACAGCAGATGGCCCGTGAATCATGCCATGTTTCCAAACAAAATTAATCCTGCCATCAGGATATCCCATGCTGTGCACTAACCGACAAACTGCACGTGTCCCCTGTTTTCTCCAAACTTTTTCAGGACACATGTGCGCCATGACGGTGGTCCCCGCGACCCAGCCGACCGTTGGCCTGTTTGGGTTTGATGGGGCCGGACCCCGCCAGCAGGAGGGGAGCAGGGGCGAGCATGTGAATGTCAACAGCAGCCTTCAGCCACCAAAAAACCTGCCCCCAGACCCATTAGCGAGCAGGGGCCTGAAAAATAGACGTCGGAAAAACACATTGCATAATGCCTTATGTAACAAGCTTCAGAAATTAAAAGCAAGAGCAGAGAAGCGGAAGAATCGGGAAATTATGTTGAGGCCTTGCAGTATTGTGTTGTGGCCCTGGCATGAGGGGCACACAGGAGGGCTCAGAGGATTCACGGAGGGGAACGCTGACTGCGTGTCTGGACACTGTGGAGGGGACAGTTTAAAACCTAACAATGTGCAACAATGGAAGGATTTACTTTAAAAGAAAAAGAAGAACTAAATGCAAACCTTCCCCCAAACAATTAAAAAGTCCACCCATGAAGCAAAAATGTTGTCACTTCATTGGTGGGATTTAACACTGTGGGACACTTTAATACAAAGAAAAGACTAAATTGTTCCAACTGTCTTTTTGTTTGTATCACAGGCCTAGAAACTTCCACCTTTCTGGTATGTAGCTGTGGTAAAATATGTCATAAAAAAAACTATTAGATAAGATCTGTGTGTCTTGTTTGCAAACACATTTAAACCCAAGTCTGACTTGAAGATAAGAAGGAACCTGTCAGTTTCCTCTGCCTGGTTTTCACATTGTTAAAGGGCAATGACATTTCTGCACACTGAGGGAGGAGGGTGATTATTACTGATAACGAAGCTAAACCTTTGCCTCAGTGCGGTGAAGCACATGTATGCTCATGTGGAATAAGTATATATTTGATGTTTGATGTCAACTCTGGGATTGTCAGCTGCTGCTTTAGCAACAGACAGAGTAAAAAAATAAAAGCTTTTGACTACTACAGCCAAACCTCGGATTAAGTTTTATTTTTTCATTTTTCATTCATGTGATAGTCACAGTCATGCAAATTGGACAGATTGGCGAGTGAATCAGCATATGATGAGCACATGGTACCACTGTGATAACCCTGATTGAACTGTTACTAAAAAAAACTGAACTTTGAATTTCCATGAAATTCAGCTTTGCAAGTTTGGTACAGCATGTTGAAAAAAAGGTATAGCTTCTAAACAGCATCATCAAATAATAATATACTGCAGTATTTACACCTTCTTAAATATAAAGTAGATGTAAAACCATCTGATTTTGATATCATACAATGCTTTGATACAAATGTGGACACACTGTGAAATAGACTGTGCTTTATTCCAGCTTTGAATTTGAATCTGAAGATTTCAAAGCAAATTTACTGACAAGAAACAGACACCAAAAACAACTATAGTAATCTGGTTGTAAAAAGAAGCTTGAAGCTTCCATCAACCCAGTCTCTTATTATCTGTGTTTATACAGTACTCATTTGTTTGAAAAACACAATCGCTGCCTGAATGAAAGTTGTTGTTTTTTTTGAGTGAATAAAACTCTACATTTACATGTAGTATGTATGTACCATACAAAGTTGCAGGGAGGAGCTCGGGGTGGATGATGGGTGGACAAAGCACAGTTTCACTTTAGAGCTGCAAAAATTTGTCAAGTAATCAAATAGTCAACAGAAAATTAAGCAATATCTATTTTGATAAATGATTAACACTTAAGTAATTTTTCAGGTAAAAATGCCAAACACTTTTCAGCCCCTCAGATGTAAAGATTTGATTCTTTTCTTTGGCACATAAGTTATTTTGTCATCAAAAGTAAATTTTTTGTCGAGCAGTTGCTGCTGTTATATTTTGACTGTTCTTTGTATGTTCAGTAAAATGTATATACTTGTGAATGCTGGGTTAATGTAATTATTGAAAAAATAAAGCTGGAATATATAAAGCTACATTGCTATCTGGATGGTAGACAAGGTTTTGGATCGAATTAAGCTCTACATCCAAAATTGTAGGGAGGTAGTTGGGGTGGATGACGGGTGGACAAAGCGCAGGACTTTGACACCAGAGCCTATAGGGTTGATAACTGATGAAGATTTGACTTATTTTTCAGAAATGCCAAACCTTTGCCTTTTGAAATGTGAGGATCTGAGGCATGTCTTTTGATTATTAAAATGAATCAGTGTAGCGTATTAACAAAAATAATTAGTTACTGCTTTGACAGTTTGCATCCTGAGGTTTAGGCAACAAAGTTGTTTTTTGAGAGTTATACTTATATATACCATAACCCCTACCAAACCTCACCCAAGGTCTGTGAGGGCCTGAACATAGCCATACATGTTGGTAATTGGGTGGATATTATACCGAAAACCAATCAAATACACTGTTGGGCATCATTTTTTGCAATTAAATTTTATTTTTATTTTTTTCAATTCAATTTATTTTTTTATAGCCCAATATCACAACAGAGTTGTCTCACAGTGCTTTACAGAGTTCATTGAATTGATAAACAAACAAAAAATGTTGTAAGTAAACAAACAGTCTAATAAAGAGTCCAACAGTCGATGAGGCCAATGGATCAGTCCGAGGCATCACATGCAATCTGTATTAACCTTTTGCAAGTTGGCGGGCACACTCATTAAAATGTTTTCTCATTACTTGAAACACAACATGGGAATCAAACAACTATATAAAGCTAATAGCTATACTACTTAAGACTACTTTTAGTTAACTGTGGTTTGGGTGGCTGGATTCTTTGGCCAGAAGTCCCCTTCACCTCCAATGTTCTGCATGTATTCTGATCATAATGTAAGACTGCAGATGGGTTGTTCAGCTAGCTGTGTGTATCTGTGTGAGTGTAAGGCTCAGTTATTCCAAATATTCATGCTCAGCAAACCCAGTCTGGATAGATAAAAGTTGGAAACTGGCACTTGCCTTTGCAGTACAGTCCAATGTGGAACCATAAATGCTTACTGGGAGATCTGTTGACTCAGTATCTGTTCTTATAAACTGGTATTTGTCCATGTTGGGGTGACATGTTGCTTTTATTAAGCTCTTTTATTGAAAGGTTTTAACTTAATAAATTTTAAGGTAAATTCAACATTTCCTAGATCAGTTGTTGAGACATGAGGCTATTCTTAGACTGTATTTGCTCTCATGGTCAAAATAACATCCATCTGGATAAACATCCATTTCGAAGAGGTGAAGGGTCTTTGTCAAGGTCCGTGCTCTCTCCCTCAAACAGATGAGAACTTCTTTTTATGCTAAATCCGGCAGACAGATGTTGGATTTAACAAAAACATATGCACTGAAGCTTCGCCCTCCTGTGCTGTTGTCAATCAGACGTTCAACCACAGCAAAAACACAGATGTGAATATTATCCAGCAGACATGGGGGGTTTACAAAATGCACGTCTCTCTGACTCTGAGCAAGGCACTGCAAGGCTTGACGGTTCAATCCCCTGTCTAAAATCATTATCTTCATCAGCTAATGTGCAGTAAAGTCACAAGACCTGTCCAGCACAAGAGTAGAAAGCTGCTGCGTGCATTTGTGTCATTTCTGTGGCGGTTATATAACGAGAGCTTTTGTTTGACTGGTTTGCTCAATGGGAGTTATCGCACAGCAACAGGTATGTTCCAGTCTCAAGTTTATGTAAGCTGTATTTGTCAATATTACGTTCCAAGTTGATGTTATCAAGTTCAATACTGTTTGAACAGAGTGGACAGGATGGCAGCTGCATGTGGCCATGGAAATTTAACTCTTAATAAGAAAGAAATACGGCTGCTGGGGCAGAGTCACAATCATCCAATAGAAGTACTTATGAGATTTCTTATTGCTTAATGTCTAACATGCTGACGTGTTGCTAATAACTGTGAGTCACTCTTCGTAGTTTAATGCAATTTGTGAAGCAAAGACTAAAAGATGCTGTCAAGTGCCTGCTAACGTGACATTTCTTATTGGTTTACAGCCATGCAGCTGAAGATGAATTCAGATCTGTGACCGCAGCATGATGAAAAATTTGATATTATTATTACACTTTTAAATGCTCATCACAAAGATAGTAAAACAGGGAAAAGGGAGCAATAGAATCCACTATCACATGGCAGGAAGCACCTTTGTCATTTAGGTCAAATGTAATTTCAGTGACGAGCTAGTGTAAGTTCACTGATTCCATTATCTTTATTGTGGTTACAGGGCCGAACTAGTAACTAAATCCTAAAGAGGGTCACGTTTGTGCACGTGAGGACTTTTCAGGTTACTCCTTTACTGCCTTCAGGTCATGTCACCTCAGTGGAAATACACAATACACCATCTGCAGTAATAATCCTATGTCGGCTATGACTTTTGGACCACTGAGGTTACTAATATTGTCTAAAATCACATGTACAGTGGTGCTTTAAAGGTTGTGAACCTTATAAAATGTTCTATATTTCTGCATTTAAACAACATAAAAACATAATTTGGGACTTTAACACAAGTCCCAAAAGCAGAAAAAGATGAGTTGTGCTGATCAAACTTTAATGCATCTGAATTATTTTTTTTTTTAAGGTTTATTTTTGGCCTTTATTAGAGAGGACAGGACAGTGGAAACGGGAGAGAGTGGGAAAGGACATGTGGTAAATGGCCGAGGTTGGACTCGAACCCAGCACAGCCGCTATGCCTCTGCACACGGGTCACACCACATAACCGCTAGGCTATCAAGGTGCCCAATGCATCTCAATTAAAAAAAAAAAAACATGTGCCAACTCACACCTTATTCTTATCCCACTGATTAAAAAACACCTGACTGTATCCTTTTTCTCAGTAAATAAATGCACAAGCATAATGTTCTTGTCTTTGCTTTTGTTTGATTGTCTTCCTTTTTTCTATATGTATATATTTCTAATTTAATTTAAGGATATTTAAGGTTACATTTATGCAGAAATACTGAAACTTTTAAAGCTTCAGAAACTTTTAAACACCACTGTATATGGGGTGCTTTGGTAGCTCATCTGGTAGAGCACTGTGGTGTTCTGACTGAGGTTACTGACAACAAACAGACACAAGGAGCAACTCTTTTGTAAGGCTCAGGCTCTCAGCTGATCTGTTGACCCACTTGGAGGGACATTTGAGGCGACGCTTTCTTTACTCTCAGTCTGGATATGCTTCTATCAGCCCAGTCTCTTATAAATCATGTTTCCATAGCAATCATTTGTTGTGTCAAACAACACTGTGGTGACAAACATAATCACTGCCTGGAAGATAGAGAGGGTGTTTTGAGTAAATAAGGCACTACATTTATTATGCACCATATAATGCTGCAGGGAGGTGGTCGGGGTGGATGATGGGTGGACAAAGAGTTTGGGGTTCACATTAGAGCTGCGCCAATTAGTCAACTAATCAATTAGTCAACCAACATAAAAGTAAGCCAGAACTATTTTGTATCATATAGGGCGGCTGTGGCTCAGGTGGTAGAGCGGGTTGTCCACTGATCGCAAGGTTGGCGGTTCGATCCCTAGCGCCTCTGCATGCCGAGGTGTCCTTGGCATGCAGAGGACACTGAACCCCAAGTTGCTCCCAATGGCAGGCATGCACCTTGCATGGAAGTCTGTCACCATTGGTGTGTGAATGGGTGAATGAGAAACACATTGTAAAGCACCTTGGGTACCACTAAGGTAGAAAGGCGCTATATAAGTGCAGACCATTTACCATTTATATTATCACATGACTTTTTCAGCTACTGATTCAGCCTCTCAGATGGGAGGATTCAATTTTTGGCACATAGGTTTTTTGATACCATGGTGATACAACACATGCA